>JAKOGI010000423.1:115055-370055 GCA_029747015.1 Carnegiea gigantea
GGACAAGTACGTCTAGTATGCCCTATAGCACGACATCTGTTGCAAGTCCAAGACCTTTTGCCCTTTGGTGCCCCTTTCGAAGTTACAACCTGTGGATCCCTTATTCTCATGTTTCCATCTCCAACATCATCTTCTTCATGTGCGATATTGGCTTCATTAAGCTCAATTTGTTCCTTTGCTCCAATAGTCCACTATCGAAGAATGCAGCCACTTGGAATTTTCTTCATATTTGCATATTTCATTACTACAAACATTTGGCGGCATGGAAAACCCACTGATTCCAATTTTATGTAACAACAGTACATCATATCATGTGCATCATTCCTAATCACTGCAAACCAAATTTCTTCACGTTCTACAGCTTGCAACCAATACCAAATAGGTTCATTGGGACCACCAAAGTTCCGTTTTTCACATTTTACAACATAAAATGACTCGAAACATATCTACTTGCATAAAACATAATAGCCATTTCTCGTATATACCTTTGCAGCATGTGTCTTAATATTGCAAAGTACTCCTTCTATAATAGGAAATGTATGAACTGTTGTATGATCACTATGTTCATCGGCTCTTCTTTGTTCTACAAGTACTTGTTCGTGCAATTAAACAAGTCTGTACAACTTTTCATTAGATCGATCCCTATTTTAATTGTTCTATGCATGCCCTCAACTCTTTGCATACTCCTCATTCCTCCAATAGCAGAAAAATTATATCACTACAAGAAAAAGACCAAATAAAGACGGAATCAGCAACGGAAAAAGGCTTATCAACGATGAAATTTTGATTTCAGTGACAGAATTGGTGATAGAAAAAGGCTGTCGGATTTTTGCTCGTCGCAGAGTACCTGGCGACAGAATTTCATAATTCTGTCACCATCAACGACGAAATCAGCGATGGAACTTGCGATATACCTTTTTTTGGCAGAAAAAAATTGGCGGGGGCAGGCAGCGACGGATATAAAAATCCATCGCCACTAGTGGCGACGGAACGTCCGTCGTTAGTGGCGACGGAACTCAATGTCCGTCGCTGGCTTCTGCCCCAAAAAAAATAAATTCTTCAGCTCCGTCGCTAAGTTTCTAATTTTTTTAAAATAACAACGCTTGTTTTTAATCATATCCCTTAGTACATACATTTCAATCTTTGCAAAAAATTTACAAGGAATATTCACTCCATCAACATCAAATGGCTTCGAGTAGGACTTCATTCGAAGCGTTGTCAACAATTCCAAGTCACACAAATGCGAAATGTCACATCCAAAGCAACAGTTCAAACCAAGGGTTTTGAATTCACAAAGTACAAGTCCCAAACCAAGTGTCTACATATCACAAACTACAAATCTAAACAAACTAGAAGTTCCTAGTAATTAAAACTAATGTTATGTTTGTAGAAGAGGGAGAAGCAAGCACCAAAGGTAGGGGAATGAAATGAGCACCAAGGGGAGGGGAATGAAATAAGTATCAAGGGGAGGGGAAGCAAGCAGCAAGAGGTGTACTTCATGAAAAACCAGGCAGGGGAGCCACCAGCTGGGGGAAAACCGCAACGTATTAACTCAATCACCAAGGTGAAGATTATCATCTTCCTCTTCCTTTCCCTCATCCTCATCCTCATCCTCATTATGTTGTGAATGATGAGTAAAGGGTGGCTGAGATCCCGAGCCAGACGCTTGTTGCACTTGGAAGAAAGCTTGCAGGCGCTGATCGATGCTTATCATTTGCTGGCTCAATTGTTGGTTGCTTTGGGTGAGCAATTTGTTGGATTCCTCCAGTTGCTTACATTTCTTCATAAGCAACCAGTAGCTTTCAGCATGTGAAGCTAGCTCACACGCCAAATTGGTTACTACACCCCTTAAGTCATTAAGCTCTTGTTGCGATGGCGTATAACCGGTACCTGCTGACAGGAATTTAAGTGAAGTACGCATTAGTATTGCAATTAAGTAAACTTATCGTATAACTATGTTCATTGAAACTTTAATTTGAAAACTGTACCGGCTGTTTGAGTGGGACTGAAGTAACCGGATTCCCTAATGTTGATAGTCTCATTACCAATGCCATAAATACGGCCCTTCTTGTTCTTGTATGTATTCACCTACAACTCATTTGGATTTGGAAGTGGCTGGTTTGGATTTTGAGAAGTGCCATCCCCGGTCCCTTGAGAGTTGATAACATTTTGAAATTCACGTTCAAAGGATTCCTACAATATCATAACATTCGCAAGAAATCATATATATTACAATTAATAAAAGTAAAGTATACAAGTTCATGTTGAACTACCAATAAAGATTGAGAATAGCTAATTGCTTATATATATTTGTTGTGATTTTTTGTCAACCCAAGGGGCATCTTCTTTGCCATGGAGTTTGTGAGTGCGGTTGAATAATTCAAGAATCGTGGGCTCCGTCCCAAGTTGTTCCTTCTATGTATGTGCCACACAGAATTATGTCAAACACAAGCCAAACGATAATATTAAAGTTAAAGAAATACATAGCAAATTTATTTACCAGACGCTGCCTATGCTCATGCATAGGGATCGAGCCACAGGTGTGGAGAGATGAGCTACCACTTTCTGGAGTACCCAGTCGGTTCTTTTGGGCTGTTTGACGTAATTTCTTATAACCTTCGTTCGCCTAATATTGTTGAAGTCCCTCCCATTAAGCATCACCGAGCTAAACAGGCTTCTTATTTTGCTTCCTTGCTCTGCTAAGGAAGACTCTCAAACATGCATTGCCTCAGTTTTCAAAGTTTTTTCTTATAAGGCCCTCATGGACCGGATCCCAAGTAAGCCACTTCTGCAATTATGAAAACAACAAACACATCAAATAATACAATAGTAATTTATCACAATCTCACAAACTATTAATATGTAGTCACTATAGTTACCTTGAACTCTCCAAATCAGAAATCAAGTACTGGTTTGGGCACTTTACCCCAAGGAGGCCAAACTCCATCATACTTGCTTTGAAATATGAGCGAAATCCTACTAACAGCACCTTCATTGGGGAGAAACTTACTTGAACATAACACATCAAATTAATTACTTGTGATGCAAAATCCATGTGGTAATTCATAACATATAATAATAGAAGACTTACCCGTTACCATCTGGCTCAATCTAAGTCTTACTCGAGTACTCCCATGACTAGATTATGCTTCACTTTCTCCAGTTGCAATGTTGTCTTGGGACTGGTTTGTATTAGGGTCAATGGGTTGGGGAGTAGGCTACACAGTGTTCACAAAAGGGGGGTTTGGAGGAATGTTGTAGGCAAATTAGCTGGACATGGTACTTTGGTTGGGAATGTATGAGGTCTAATAATGGAAAGCCCCAAATGGGGGAGGCATTGGTCCTGAAAGACCTGGTATGTAACCAGCCATTGTGCCTCCTAGGTGAACTAGGATATGAGATACCTGGAGCGAAGATAGACTAACATCCATTGCGGTTGGATCTATAACAGAGCTCCTATGCCCTTGTCCTCTACCTCGAGTGGAGGACTTATCTCGACGAGAACTGGAATCCATACTTGAAATAGGTGACAACAAATGCAAGTACAAATATATAATAATTGCACATATCAACCGTTTACTCAGACATCATAATATTTAGGTAACACATATTTTCAAAATTCATTCATACAATAAAAGTAAAGTCACAACTAATAGTTTCCCCTGCAAAGTACTCAAATACATAAGAATTCATTAGCACGCAATCATCTGCATCATCGTCATCATTATCATCATCATCATCATCATCATCATCATACAAATACAAATTTTCTTCTACTTCATCTGTTTCGTCACCGTCATCCTGCTCATCATCTTCATCACCCTCATCATCCTCTACCTAATATATCTCGTCATTAACCTGAATGAATGAAAACCCCATTTTATCATTAACCTCTTCCGGTGGAATTTGAATCCATTAACTCCATATGCCGTCCACGTCGACACATACCGATTTGGATTCACAACCAATTATGTCAGGTAACAATGTTTGTGGGTGTCGAATAGTTGAATATAATGAACCTATAGTGACATAACATGTAGCTTTAGTTAATACAATTCACCTAACTATTACATTAAAATTATAAAGGAATGAGTTATAATACTTACATTCTGACTAAACCAATATGTAAAATGAGTTTCGATGATGGTGTCAATCTCAGCGTTACTGACATTGGGACATGCCGTTCTGACTTGTTCCGTTAAAATTCTGTCACATTTTATGAAGGCCATTAATATACTTGCGTTCCGAATGATAATCTCAATTGGAAGTTGAGGTAGCACTCACCCTATATAAGGTTTAACTTTGTCACAATTTAACAGCACGTGAAGATGGGCAGTAATATATTCGCCATCTATGAGATACCTTGATCTTTCCCTACCAATAGCGATCCCTTGCGGTTCAAACACAGATAGAGTTGGGAAACAATTATTATGTTCATCGCCATCCTCATTTCTCCTACATCTACTGTGCATGGAGGGCACATTAGAGCCAAAGTAATAGGAGGTGAAGAATGTCCTCTCAGCTTCTAGGTATGCTTCTATGATTGAACCTTCAGGACACGCTTGTTACTTTATCTTTTTCTTCAATCGGCCAAAGAACCTAACAAATTCACAATTGCATTCACTTGTAAGTGATTGCACATATAAGAACTGAGATAAGGTTTCAGTGAGTACAACCTACTTTACCTCTCAAATGCATGCATCCATCGGTATTATACTGAACCACCAAGTTGACCCTCTTCTGCTAAATGCACTGGCAGGTGCTCCATTACATTGAAGAAGCCAGGAGGGAAAATCGTCTCCAACTTACACAAAGTGATGGCAATGTTCCGATGCATTTTCTCAAGCATATCCTCTCGCAGTGTTGTTAAGTATAAGTTCTTGGAGAACTGACTTATCTCAATGAGAGGTTTCAACATATCATCTAGGAGTGCACCAAATGCAACAGGTAAAAGAGTCTCCGTGAACACATGACAATCATGACTTTTCATATTATTGAACTTTGTCTCATTACGGTCTACGATATTCCACAAATTAGAGCAATATCCATGAGGCATTTCAAGCTCCTTTACCCATTCACATAATTCTCTTTGTTTATCCACAGGAAGTTCGAACTTCACTGTTATGATTTTCTGCAAGTATACAGTTTATCGTCGTAATACTAACGGGTGTCGATCCTCAGGGATGGTTGTGAAATTAGATTACTAAAATACTAGACCTAACTCATGTTGATGACTAAACTAAACTACAGGGTTAAGTAAATGAATAAAGTAAATGAAGTTTACTCAAATTCTTTTCCAACAACCTGCAACTCTGGGTAAGATAAATGAATTTGACATGGATTAACTGAAGGGCAATCTTGCTAATCACATAAGGATCATTCAGTGAACAAGGCAACATATTAAGCATAATGAATTAAAGATCCAAACTAAACAATCAAGAGATAGCAACCACGATTAAGCACAATGAAAATGCTTGAATAATCTGAACCCAGCAATGAAGAACAAGAACCACGACTGAGAGCAATATCAATTTGAACTGGACTGTGAACCAAGAAGACAAGGCACAGAATCAACTAAAACTAAAATCACATAACTGAAAGATGAAATCAAGCAGTGGGTACGTTCATAAAACACTCAAATTCGATTGAATCAAAGCCAATTACAGATCTAAAACATTCTAGGATGAGATCTAAAATCAGAAACAAAATAAAAATTTTAAAAAAAACGATATTCTGGCAAACTAAACTACTGCTGGCCTCATCTCTGCACTAATCTCTACTCTCCTACTCCTCTGCTTCTCCACTCGACCTCCATTAAAAACGCAGCCCCCTTGTTGCTTTGATAAACTCTTCGAATTCACTCTTGCAGCGACCGAATTGATTATTTGCAGTTAAGGGGTCGGTTTGCTGGACTTGTGCGAAGAAGAAGAATAGGAGTAGGAGGGGGAGGGGAAAGGTGGTGTGGCATGAATGAAGCAATGGATGTTGTTGAATGATGGAGGAGAGAGGAAAGAGGTAACGGCTGGAGAGGAAGAAGAAGAGAATGGGGAGGGGGCTGGGCCACGTGAGAGAGGCGTGGGGTGATTTAAAGGGAAGCAAGCTGGGCTTGGTCTGGGAAGAAAGAAAGAGAAAAGAGAGAGAGATGGGGCTGGGATCTAGGCCTCGGGTTGGGACGCTGGTTGGACCGGCCCAAGGGAAGAGGAAAGTGAAAGAGAAAGGATTGGGAGAAGGAGGCAGCTGGGCTAGTGAGCTAGGCCATTCACTGGGCTGTGCTACTTGGGTTGTCTTCCTTTCGTTGTTTTTATTTCTTGATCCATAATGCTTCTTATTAATCCTTTGACACCTAATTCCGCCAAATTCCGTTATTCTTACAAAATAAATAAAAATATATTAAAAAATCTAAGTTAATAATTTATTTCGAGCAAATATTAGATGATAAAGGGGATAAAATATCACAATTTCTAGCTAAACAAATACCCCCACACCTAAGTTTTGCTCGTCCTCGAGCAAAACAAAATGAAAAATTCTAGAGAAAAGAAAATAAAATTCCTAACTCACTTTCGTAGGAATCACAATTGTATTTAGCACGTGCAACAAGCCCTTTAAACCCCTAGGTTACCCATAGTGGACGAGCAAGGTCTCGTGAGGGTTTGCAGAAGATATACCCACAAAATCTTTAAAAGAAAACATAAATAGAAACTCGAAAATCTTTTTGGGTTTTGTTTTTCAAAAAAAATTAATATGTACAAAATTGGGAAAAGATATGTACACATTCTAATCAACTAAATCACCTATGTAGCAAAGATATTAGCATGCATATAAACAAAATGCACTCATCAAGGCTCTCTACCCCATGAATGTCATCAAAGCACTAACTTTTTACCCAACTGTACATCAAAACTTGAATCCATCCCAGTGCTTGTGTGCATGTGTACCGTCATCCTAGGGCTTAGGTTTACCAAAATCAAACTCAATCCCACTTAACTGACACAAACTACATTATTGACTTATTAACATAGGAAGCAAGTTTTTCCAGTAGCAATATTGCCTCAAAAGGTAATGCCCAGTAGCACGTGCCTCAAATGGTAATGCCCAGTAGCGCATGCCTCAAGAGATACTTGTCATTCCAAATTTTATTTCCTTTCCTTTTGTTTTCCCTTTTTTTTTCATTTTCATTTTTTTTTGGTGTTATTTTTATTTTTTCAAAAAGCAAACAAAAAACCCAAAGTAATTGTGTCAAAGACAAGTGGGAGAGCCAATATTAGAAAACTAAGACCTTATGACAATAAGAATGATATAAATAGGGATTGGATTACACAGTGATAATTAACAAATGGGTTAGAATTAGGGCTAAGAATGACACACCGAAAATGGAGACCTAACATGCAGATCATGTTTCTATACAAGCTAACAATCCAAGTATAGGGGATTTAAGCTGATCAGAATAATACAAAGCTTCCCAAAAACAAAACAAAAAATCTTCTTGGATTTTAAAAATTTTTCAGATTTTTTTTTTCAATTTTTTCAAAGTTCCCCCACCCTCACACCTAAATCTCACAATGTCTTCATTGGGAGTGAAAAGAAATAGACAAAAGAGGGAAAAAAATGAAAAAGAAAAACAAATATACAAAAAGATGACTAAGATTCAAAAAGAGAGTAAAAGGACACGAATCTAAAACTCAAAAAGAAAACAATAAAAATAAAACAAAGCAACAAATATATATAAACGAAAACAAAATAAAAAAAAGAGATAAAGGGAGCATTTATATCAGGTTAGGTGCAGACTTACACCTAAGCTATAGCCTCCAGAAATGTGCTCAAATAGAGGCATATGGAGCATCAGCCACTCCATATCGAATGCAACATTGCTACTTAAATCAAAATTTATTAGAGCACGTAGCAGTTTATCAAACACAGAAGACCAACTCTCGATAAAATTAAGACAATGAACATGAAAGAGTTGGCACCAAATAGAGTACATCCACCACAACAATGCAGTACAAGTGAGGGTCCTCTTGAATTTGTCAAACTGTTGGGCCCAATTAGAAAATAGATAGACGTACTTAAAAGTAGTCAGTAAGTGGGTGGCCTAGAAAGTATATCATCATGAATGAATGGTCTAGGCAAAATAGTGGGTCCTAAGTTCATAAACCCTTTAAGTTCAATTTGCACAAGAGTCTGGTCTAAATCAAATGTCTCAATGGCAAGGCTCTCAGATTCAACCAATTTAGACTTGTAAGATTCAAAAAGGAAGTCAGTGTGGATGGGGTCAAAAGAAAAAGATGCATACTCAGCATATAGATCCACATCCAAACTCACATTGACATCAAACCCACATAGAAAAGATTCATATTCTATAGAAAGAACATCATCTTTAAATTCCAATTTAGTGGGTATAGCTTCCTCCTCACATGACTCCTGTGAAATAGTATCGTCTGACTTATCTAACTCATGGTGCTCAAAGTCAGTTGTGACACTCAAATCTAACTCACTAGGGTTCCTACATTCATCACCTTCCTCAAACTCAAAAGAATCATTTAAAGTGATAGGTGGGTCGGCAGAAACTAGGACATCCTCAATGAAGTCCGTAGGTGAGCTAAATTCAGGTGCAAGAGTAGGGGATAGAGACAAAGGGAAGTCACTCTCTTGATCTAGACTAGGCAAAGGCATCTCTTCATCGAGGCCTAGCAGAATAAGAGGGTTCAAAATCATCATAGAGACTAACTCCAGGTTTAGGAGATCCTAAATTAGAGTCAGACTCATTACAATTCTCCCTACTTTGATTAAAATATTGAGAATATTCAACAATTCTCTCTTTCAGGTTCTCTATCATCTTGTCAGTCAATTCATTTATCTTCTTTTTCACACTTGCACAGGTAGCATCAACATAAGTACGGTATAGACAGTTACGAGTATCATGATCATAAGAGTCACAATATTCGCACAACACAGGAGACATATAAGAATAAGATGGGTCATATGAGTTTATAAAATGATCCCGGGGGGAGAATTAGCAGGAAAAACAGACTCATCAGAAATTGGGTATCCAAAATTATTTTTAGCTTATTCAAACTCGTAAGTATTCCAAGTTAATTCTTCAAAAAAAATTCCAAACTTCATCTTGAGTTTTAGATAATAATCCTAATACACCTCCAGGATAAATGGACTCAATGTAACCCCAAGATTCAGAATTTAGACCCACAGTAATGACCTCACAAATTTTTCATTTTTGAAAATTTAGATTCAATTGAGCACGATGATTATTAAGTCGTGATAAATAGCTCCAGAAAGGTTCATGCTCATATTGTGGGAAATTAAAAATTGGCATTCTTGAATCTAGTGTTTTTTTTTTTATTTTAAGAATTTTTCAATTTTTTTGGATTTTCACGTTTTCAATTTTTTTTAGTTTTCTTTTTAGGAAAGAAATTGCATCTAGGGCACTATTTACAAACTAATGACTAAAACAAAAACAAAAGACTCAAATAATTAAGTAAGTGAACAAAAAAAAAAATAAACTAACAAAAATAAAGCTATGCTACCAAAATAAAAGAAAGACAAAAATGACTCAAACATCACACAAAATATAAAATGAACACAAACATAAAAGGAGAGCAATTTTTTTTTTTCTCTTTATTGCTGCTACTTCTGTGCCTGTTTCCTGCGCAACAACCAAATTGTTAGTCTCTTCTTCTTTTTTTTTTTTTCAAGTAGCAAAATCACACAAAATAGCAAAATTAAATTGACTCAAAGCTAAAACTGCAACTCAAATCAAAAATCAAAAATAATCTAAGTTGAAACTAAACTAACACACACAAAATCGAAAATCAAAAATATGAAATGAAAACGAAATCGAAATTGAAGCAAACAACTAAATTACGACTCGACTATACAACCTAATTTCACAACGCCATCCCTGGCAATGGCGCCAAAAACTACTTGTAATTTTCCGCAAGCATATGGTTTATCGCTGTAATACTAACGGGTGTTGATCCTCAGGGATGGTTGTGAAATTAGATTACTAAAATACTAGACCTAACTCATGTTGATTACTAAACTAAACTACAAGGTTAGGTAAATGAATAAAGTAGATGAAGTTTACTCAAATTCTTTTCCAACAGCCTACAACTTTGGGTAAGGTAAATGAATTTGACATGGATTAACTGAAGGGCAATTTGGCTGATCACATAAGGATCGTTCAGTGAACAAGGCAACATATTAAGCATAATGAATTAAAGATCCAAACTAAACAATCAAGAGATGGCAACCACGATTAAGCACAATGAAAATGCTTGAATAATCTGAACCCAACAATGAAGAACAAGAACCACAACTAAGAGCAATATCAGTTTGAACTGGACTGTGAACCGAGAAGACAAGGTGCAGAATCAACTAAAACTAAAATCACATAACTGAAAGATGAAATCAAGCAGTGGGTACATTCACAAACCACTCAAATTCGATTGAATCAACGCCAATTATAGATCTAAAACATTCTAGGATGAGATCTAAGATCAGAAACAGAATGAAAATTAAAAAAAAAAGATATTCTGGCAAACTAAACTACTGCTAGCCTCATCTCTGCGCTAATCTCTACTCTCCTACTCCTCTGCTTCTCCACTCGACCTCCATTAAAAACGCAGCCCCCTTGTTACCTCAATAAACTCTTCGAATTCACTCTTGCAACGATCGAATTGATTATTTACAGTTAAGGGGTCGGTTTGCTGGACTTGTGCGAAGAAGAAGAATAGGAGTAGGAGGGGGAAGGGAAAGGTGGTGTGGCATGAATGAAGCAATGAATGTTGTTGAATGATGGAGGAGAGAGGAAAGAGGTAACTGCTGGAGAGGAAGAAGAAGAGAATGGGGAGGGGGTTGGGCCACGTGAGAGAGGCGTGGGGTGATTTAAAGGGAAGCAAGCTGGGTTGGTCTGGGAAGAAAGAAAGAGAGAAGAGAGAGAGATGGGGCTGGGATCTGGGCCTCGGGTTGGGACGCTAAAAGAAAAAGGACTGGGAGAAGGAGGCGGCTGGGCTGATGAGCTGCGCCGTTCACTGGGCTGTGCTACTTGGGCTGTCTTGCTTTTGTTGTTTTTATTTCTTGATCCATAATGCTTCTTCTTAATCCTTTGACACCTGATTCCTCCAAATTCCATTATTCCTACAAAATAAATAAAAATATATTAAAAATCTAAATTAATAATTTATTTCGAACAAATATTAGATAATAAAGGGGATAAAATATCACAATTTCTGGGTAAACATTCGCTTTTGGCTTAACCGGCTTACCACTTGGGTCTAGATGTAAATGTAATTCTTGTCTATTACATATTTCTGTGACATCCATTCTTGATTTGGCATTATCCTTTGTTTTCCCATGGACATCCATAATAGTGTTAATAATGTTTTCGAAGAAGTTCTTCTCAATGTGCACATCCAAATTATGGCGGAGCAATTGGAGTTGCTAATAAGGCAACTCCCAGAATATGCTCTTTTTCGTCCAATTGTGCTTATTTTCCTTAAATACTGGTATGATAAAGTCACCATTTGTAGTTACCATTGGGTAATCCTCCACCTCGGCATAAAGTTCTTCCTCAAATAAGCGGCGAGAAGGACCCCCTGTAACAATTCTGTCTTTCCTAAATGTTGTTCTATTTCTTTTGAACGCATAATTCCTTGGTAGAAAACACCGATGACAATCGAACCATGAGAATTTACCTCTATTTCTAAATCTCAAAGCCTTTTGTTGTTTCATACATACAGGACATACCAATTGCCCATTAGTACTATACCCAGATAACATTTCATGCGTGGGAAAATCATTGATGGTCCACATAAGTGCAGCCTTCATCTGAAATGTATGCTCTGTAGAAATGTCATATGTCTTAAATCCGACATCCCATAACTCTTTCAACTCATCAATAAGAAGTTGTAATTATACATCTATTTTATTCTTGGGATTTTTGGGGTTGGGGATTACACAAGTCAAGAACATAAATAGTGTGATCATACACATTTCAGGGGAAGGTTATAAGGTGTAACTACCACCGGCCAAATAGAGTATGATCTTGAAGACAAAGTGTAAGGATTAAATCTATCAGCACATAAGCTAAGCCTCACATTCCGAGGCTCGGAAGCAAAAGCAGGGTACTTATTATCGAAATGTTTCCATGCTGACCTATCTGATGGATGATATAAAACACCGTCCTCATGCCGATGTTCATAATGCCATCTCATGTGCTCTGCAGTACTTCTTGATGCACACAACTTCTGCAGTTAAGGTTTTAACGGCAAGTAATGCATCCTTGACTATGACAATGGATTCTGATTCCTTTGTTATGACCTTTCCCTCTTCCATCTTGAATGCCCACAAAACTTGCACGCATCCAGGTTTGCGTCATCCTTAAAAAATAGCATGCAACCTTTCCGACAACAATCAATTTGGACCACATCATTATCGAGATCTTTAACAACCTTCTTCGTTTGCCCATAGTTTCTTGGCACGCGGTTGTTAGGTGGACACATCTCTTTCATTTGTTGAACAATTTCATTGGAACAGTTATGTGGCATGTTATAATCAGATTTGATATTCAACAGTCTCGCCGCAATAGAGAACTCACTGTGCGTGGAACAAACACGATATAAGGGTTGTTGAGCAGTTTGAACCATATTATAAAATGGTTCTCAACAAGTGTCTGACTCCTCTTCCCTTACATTTTGATTTGCCATTATAGTATCATCAACCATGTCCGCCATATGATCTACGTACGATTCATATCATTATTAATATCACTTGAACCTCCAACTTCATGAATTTCACTATTTTAATACCCAAAATCATATTGCTGAGGTTCTATTTCCCCATGATTTATCCAAAATCAATACCCTTTTACAAAACCCTTATACATAAGGTGCATCTTGACCTCATCAGGTGTCAAGTACACCCTATTTCTGCATTTAGAACAAGGACACCTATATTTTCCTCCATTCAACAATTCTGTCTGTCTACGTGCAAATTCATCGAGTTGGTTTACTCCATCTAGAAATTCTTGCGTATGACCACTACGATCAAGTAGTAATCTATTATACATCTACCTACGATGTAGAGGACTATTCATATTCTGCTCAAATAACAATAACCACATAAGTTATGGGATAGGAATTAATTTTAATTAAAATTATAATAATTACATAAATTACTCAATCATATATTACATATGTTTACTTATAAATATCTACATGCACCCCAAAAAAACTTATAAATTTCTACAAATATACTTATATTCTTACGAATTTCACAAAACTAATAATTCATCCAAAGTTGAGCACTTTATTCCACCAACACATCAAATTTCAACTTAAAATTATCAAATCTAAGTCTACATTGCATTGGGCAAAATCTTCAGACAAATAAAAGCTACAACTTTATATGAACATCACAATTGCAGAAAATTATAAGCTAAAGCATCTTATTCCATCAACATATCAACTTTTGACTTCACATTACCAAACATAAACCCTAAATTGTATTGAGCAAAATCTCCAATCAAATTAGAGTAATAACCTCACACAAATACCACGTTTCAATAACATTATAAATTAAAGCATTTTATTCCACCAACATATCAAATTTTAACTTCAAACTGCCAGACCTAAACCCTAAATCGCATTTACCAAAATCTTGTAATAAATTAGAGTAATAACCTCACACAAATACCATATTTCAACAATATTATCAATTAAACCATTTCATTCCACCACCGTATGAAATTTTAACTTCAAACTACCAAACCTAAACTCTAAATCGCATTTACCCAAATCTTGAAACAAATTAGAGTAACAACCTCACACAAATACCACATTTCAACATAAATATGAACTAACTACGAAATTCTAACAATGTAATACAAAAATTTATAGACATTACAACTAGTGCAGTTGAAAAATTTACCTCAAACTTGTTGAAAACAACCGGTAAGAGGGGCAGCAGGTGGCGGCCGACAGCAGGGGGCCGGCGGAGGAGGGCGGTGACGGTGGGGGAGGGGGCCGGCAACGGCTAGGAGCTGGTCGCGGTGGTCGGACGGAGCTCGGGGGTATCGCCACTCTCTCTCTCTCTCTCTCTCTCTCTCTCTCTCTCTCTCTCTCTTCGAACGACTTTCGCGTTAAATGAAACCAAATCGAGATCTGGTTTCATTTAACTGGGACGGCGATGGACAGGCGACGAAAATTCCGTCGCCATCCCTATTTTTGTTGAAAATCAAATTTTCTTTGAGGGGGCGACGGAATTTCCGTCGCGAGCTTTCTGAAACAATTTTTTTTATTTGGCGACGGAAAGGTGTCAATTATGGCGACGGATTGATATTTTCGTCGCCAAATCTATCGCATAATCTGACTTTTTTGTGATCGCCATTTCCGCCACTAAATCCGTCATTAATTTAGTCTATCGCTGAATTTCGTCGTTATTTTATACTTTTCTAGTAGTGTATATTAAGGTAAAATTCTTTAAAAAAATATATACCAAATGATTGACCAATTGAGGTAATTATTTTATACCTCCAAAAAAGTATCCTCGTAGATATGCTTCTACCCACTTTTTCCTATCATTGTACAAGTCAAGTGCCCACTTTCTTTGGTGGACACGATGATACGACACAAGTTCTTGCCAACCAACTTTAAAATCTTCAGGAGTTTAGTACTTATTAATGCACTTAATGAAACCACATGAGAACTCATTACCCCCATTTGACTGCACATTTTTCATTAGATGCCACAAACATAATCTATGTCGTGCTTCTGGAAATACAACCTTAATTGCATTAGCCATCGCCTTGTCACCGTCTATGACAATTGTCTCTGACTTTTGTCCATCCCCTACCTCAACCAATTGCTCCAAAACCCAAATAAAAGAAGATTCCTTCTCATGGATGACTAGAGCACAATCAAATGTCATTGTCTTCCTGTTATAGTTGATACCAACAAGCACCACAAGTGGTTTATTATATGCATTACATTTATAGGTGGTGTCAAATGCAAGAACGTGCCCAAAAGTTTTATAATCTATGCGTGATTTTTTATCACACCAAAATAAGTTCTCCAACCCACCATCCTCATCCTCAGTATATCTCAAGAAATGTGTAGAATCAACTTCTTTCTTTCCTCGTAAATATGCCAAAAGAGTATCCGCATCATCGTCTCTAGTTTGCTCCTTTCTATACTTGTGGAGATGATATTTCATGTCGTCTTTTAAGTATGGAAGCTCATCAAGACCTCCAACTCAATTTGTCAGAGACCGCATTATATTGCATGGGGGAATACCAGCATCATACATTGCTCCATCTCCTTCTTATCCTCCAAAATTTGTCTGTGAGATTTATTTTTTTTAAACAAAATCGTACATTAAGAACAACATGCATTTATAATACGATATACAAAATAAAAAATGAAAACATTACAAATTAAGATAGATTTATAATCAACCTGAAGTACACTGTTTATTTTCGTTTTGCAAGGGAATGGGTATGTCTAGCCATAAATTTTGTCACAATCCAATTATCTACGTCTTTAATCCATTTAAATCAAATTTCAGCGAGGCAATCAAATCGGATTAATTCTTTTGGTTTCCTTTTCCTATAACGGTTTTTTAGATAATTTTGAAGACGGAAACCCTCTACAGAACATTTCAATATTTTGGAAATTGGATGCCCATCGGTTCTACTCTTGCATGCGCTTTGCTCCCGAACTCCGAAACCTTTCAATTTTGCATACATTTTATGAAATTCACAACATAAATCCAAAGATTTGAATATCAGTTTTCTCATGTCTCTCATGGTGAAATCCTCAAGTTTCTTTCCAAATGATGCCCATAAATTTCATCATCCAAATCCTCAATTATTGTAACTCCAAAATCTAAAAAATTACTGTCATCATCTTCGCCACTTTCATGGTCTAGCTCTTCAAAATGTAAGCTAGTCTCTTCATTACTCACAACCATGACGTGCTACATGACAAGATTAGCAAAATACAAACATTAAGGGACTACTTAAAAGATTTGTAGAATTGAGAGATTCAAATAACAGCAAAACTAACTTCTATATAAACAATAAAACAAAACAACTATAACTGATATCAAATCTATAATTTCTAACTACAATTATTAACAATGTTATCAATCTATACTAATGCCAAAAAAGGAAAAAAAAAACTATGATACGAATATTTCATAATACTATGAAACCGATACATTAACAACAAATAAACAAAACTAATTCTGCTTAAAGTTCAACCAAAACTAATAAGACTGCACCAAAAAAGAGAAATAAAACTCGATGAATTTTACATGTTGTCAAAACCACAATGACAAAACAATTTAAACCTCCTAGTTACATTCTTGATTATCAAGTAAGAGATTGAATGTTAACATACCGATTTCAGAAGTTTCAGAATGTGGATGTTTATTGATTTTATCAAAGATCTGCTGAGTAGGAGAAGATGGTGAGTGATTTTATGAAAGAGATTGATGACTAATAGTTGATGGGGAAACAAGTCTTTAAAACAAATTTATAGAATGAAGGGATTAGGTTTCTTGAACTACGACTTTGTCAAAGATTTGTAGTGTGAACACAATAATAAATTGTAACTAAATACGGTAATTATTTTCCATTAATACAGAAAACATAAAAAAGCCACACATAATTAACAAAAATGATTTTCCTAGACTACACATGAAAATGCAATTGTTTAGAATCGAACACGGGACATGGAATGCACAAAAACAACTCCAACCTCCAGGCCACAATCACCTTTGTGATTTTAAGTATTAGCTGTTTTATAATTAAGTACAATTAACAATAATAATTTGCCAACGCCAAAAATGCAATTGCTTAAAATTGAACCCAAGACGTTGAACGGACACAGACATGACCAACCACTCAGCCACACCTACTTTTGTGATTCTAAATATTAGATTTATTATAAGTACATAATACATTGCCATCAAAAATTTTAAAAAAAACCCTCCAAAATAAACGCCCACGTCGTCCAACGGAAAGTCGGAAACCTAGACGAACCCAACTGCCACCATTCTTCGCGCAAAGCAATGGCCGACACCGGTCGTGACGTTGGCCGTCGCCACCGAGATCTCTGCCGAGACATGAGAGAGAGATGAGAGGATGGGTTGTTTTGTACACATACCTTCCACTATTTTCCGGCGAGCTTCTTGCCGGAAAAAATGGTGTTTTGCCGCCACAATTTCAAGCCCAGACATTGGTGACGAAGTCAATCCAAGTGAGAGGAAGAGAGAGTAGGAGTCACCGGTCATCGTTGAAGAGAGAGATGGTATCTGTCGGAAAACAGTTGCCGGCCATGGAGGTCGCCGGAAAATTGTTTTGCTTGTTTTTCCATTGCAACTATGAAGTTTGTGTTTCACTCATAATCAATGAGTATCCAAACAATGTCATACAAAAATTATTTTTACCAATATTTGCTTATATTTTGTGCATTTTATAATTCATTTTCAATAATTTATTAACAAATATAAAATTAACAGTGAAGATTAATCAAAGGCCAATGAACGCTTGAGATTATTTTAATTGTGGTGCTCGTCATATAGTGACAACCACTATAACTTTTTGCTTTATAAAAACAGCTAATTTAATAGTTAATACAAACAATTAAGGCCATGTTCGGCAACAGTTTTTCGGGTAGCGTTTAGTATTTTGACCAAGTCAATACACTAATTAGTTAATTTTTAGTGTTCGATAAACTAGTATTCTGATTAGCATTTCAAGTAGCGTTTAGCGTTTTAAGCAGCGTTTTAAGCAGCTAATAGTATTAACGTTTGACATTTAAAATAGCGTTTCATATTTTTTAGCAAAAAATATCCTTTAAAAATTTTATCTTTGGAAATTATTTATATCCTTTTATATCAATTTGCATTAATCAGCTAGCATGACAGCTAAATTTACCGAATACATTAGTTTCTACCGTTAATTTATACCGCTATCCGCTACCTAAACAGTTAATTTTACCGAACAAGGTCTAAAACAAACAGCTAACAATTAATAACAGTTTGCCAAATTGGGCCTTGTATCCAAATTGAACCGCACGTTCGTCAAGTCTTCCACTCCAGCCCACAAAGAAAAAAATTTCCCCGATTACCAAATTAAAATTTTGCAAATTATTCTCACCGGCCACGGGGGCACGCACAGACACCACAAGCAAAAGTCGACACAACGCTTGAACTTGAAGCACTCATTTCTGCAACGATGGCAGCCTCGACTCACCTGATCAACGGTGTTTCTGCCCTTTCTCTCTCATCTTCTCGCACCCCTCTCCTTCACTCTTCTCTTTCTTTCTCTTCTCTATCTTCTCTGAAACTCTTAACCAATTCTTCTCAGATTAGCGCCGAAAACCATGCTTTCAGATTCAATAACAACTCCTCCATTTCCGGCTTTAAGCTCAATCGGAGAGAGAGAATCATTCGAGCCACTTCATCATCGTCATCGTCGTCTTCTTCCTCCTCATTTGGGTCTCGGTTAGAGGAATCCGTGAAGAAGACTGTTAATGATAATGCAGTTGTTGTTTACTCTAAAACTTGGTGTTCGTAAGTTTTTATCTTGTGAAATCTACTGCACTTTTTGTTTTTCTATGTATCTTCTCTCCTGATTTGGTTTGTTTGGTGAATTGGGTTTGGTTGCAAAATGCTGTATTCTTAGGGATTTGAAGAGGTTTTTTGGGTTTCTTATTTGGGTTTCTGTATGTGAAGGTACTCATCTGAGGTGAAGTCACTGTTTAAAAGACTTGGTGTGGAGCCTTTAGTGATTGAACTAGACGAATTGGGTATGTTCTTCTCTCTCTTTGAGTGCATTTCTGCTCAAATATTTCTGTATGAGCCTTGATTCAGTGGTGGCTTGCAAGGATGTAAATTGTAAAACCCTCCCTTGCACCACCGCCCCGAGAGAGAGAGAGAAGAAATTGCCACAAAACTTATGTTATCTAAGTAATTGCCTTTGTTTGTCGATGGTTCTTCTTTCATGTGGAGGTAAAAATGTTGCATTTGGGTGAGAAGCAGTGGAAAATCACTGAATTTTGCCATGCTGAAGGCTGGAAGATCGGAGTTGATTAGCAAAGTGGGGTGAGGCGCTGGGGCGAAGATTTCGAGAATGAGAAGATGAAGTCGGGTGCTTCAGTTTCCTTGTTGTGTTGGTGGATCGTTTGTGTTGTGAATGGTACTAGGTTTGTGTAGAATAGAAATGTTGCATTTCTTCTTGCAAGCTCCTTGAAGTGAGTATACTTGCATTAGTAATGAGGACCCTGTCATTCTTGGCTTGTAACTAAATGCTAACCAAGGAGAATGGCAAAAATGTTTGGCCAAAGTTTCTGTTTGTGCAGCTCGACTAAACCGCGAAATGAATTGATTGACATCTTCTAATCAATATGTGAAAGGATTGATCATTAGACGGCTGCCATGTGGGAAGTAGCAAAGACGATTAATGCGGAATCTTCTTATTTGTTAATCATCAAAGAGGTCGGTTCATGCTGTTGTCCAATTCTCTTTTCTTGTTTCCCTTTTTCAACTAAGTATGAGAGGATCCTAACACAATGCGCAATGTTGAGGATCAACAAGTTGAAACATAGGGGAATTGTGGGGGAGAGGCATTAGGGTTGCCAAGATTATGAGCGGTGGCAGACTTGAATACAATTGTAGATATTCTGAAATATGTTTGAATGAATAATGGGTTGGCTCAAGGATTCAGTTTGTTAAGTTGAAAATATTTGTACTGGTATTTAATAGTAACTATCCCGAACGGCAAACGCTCCCTCTGTAGTTGATTGTAGGGGAGAAAGATTGGATCTGACCACTATTGCGTGATTGTCGCGAGGCAATTTTTGTTTGTAAGTTATTTACACTTCACCGCAATTTTTCTTTGTAGGACAATAGTAACTGCCATAGTGCAAAGATAATTGTGGGAAGCAATCAGCATGTTCCTTGAAATCTTGGCAGCTATTATGTACCCTATGGAGTTTCAGACTGCAAAAGGTTTAAGTTAAAACAATGAAGTTTTAGTCTTTTATTGATAAATTCAAGAGAATTAATGCTGGATTTTAAGGCTGAAGAGTGCAAGAGATACAGTGGCTTCAGTATAGTATAGTGGTCACTTTGGAACCCTGAAGTTGGATATTATCGCTTTGCTTTAATTTCTCATTCAAATGACTTGTATGCTGGGAGATTTTCTGAAAATTAATGTGTCTTACTGTTAGAGCGCTGTAGCTTCAAGATCTCATGGAAACAGGGATAATTTGCATGCTTCAATGATATTAGTGATCTTATACAAAACACTGGCGTTGTTTCACTGTTTCTTTTGTACTTGTTGAGAGAGGCATCAACTATCAAAAATATGGGAGAAATGAAATACTATTCTTAAGATCCTGAGATTTGATGGTTTGGGCTAGAATATCTTGCTGTACACTATTATCGGATTCTCTGATCTTCTTGCAACTTTGTAGTGCTTCTCCAAATGTTCTCTCATGTTTAGGACTGATTGATTGTAACCCTTGCCTATGACATGGGCAATTCTACTTCTCGGAATGATAAATTTCTGACATTATATATCTTGATATTGTAGGTCCTCAAGGGCCTCAACTGCAAAAGGTACTGGAGAGGATAACTGGACAACATACTGTTCCTAATGTTTTCATTGGTGAGCACCCTGAATGAAAATTTTTACTTCTGATTCTGGTCCAGGATTTATGGTTTTATATGTTGAACTGCAGGTACAGGAATCTATTTTCTCTATTGGTAGCCATAGCCCTATTGTCTTAGCAAGTTTTATCTAGATTTGTCTGTCTTTAGAGCTTCTTTACAATTCATGTCTAAATCTTCTTGACTCATTAAAACCTTAAAGGATTGTGGGTCTCTTCTTGATAGTCTCTCTGTTGTAGGCGAATGGTTGTATAAATTTGAATCTCCCAAAGGCCTTGCCTTGCATGTTGTTTTTGTGCTTCAAGTACTAGAAATCTTGTTCTTTTTAACTGCTAAGCTATGTGCTATAAACCAATTTGGTGTTGTATTCTTGCATATGATGTGGAAAAGGGAAAATTACTGCACGCCTGATGTTATCTTTCGTGGGGTGGAATGCAATGCCATGTCTTGCAATGAATTAATAGAAGAAAATTGATAATTGTCTATTGTAAATTACATTGCGTATTTGCATTTTGCGCTGCCATGACAACATGTTATAACAAAATGAAGGCACCATATTCCCATTTGAAAAATGTTTACATGACTAAATAACACATTGCGATTGGTCATTGACATGCAGTGTTTGAGCATGATTTGCATGCATGCGTTCAAAAGTTATCATTACATGATGTATGATATCCTGGCATTAACTTTATGCCTGCTTTGCTGCTGGCTGTGTAAGTCCATGTTGACTGGATTACAATGTTTATGCCATTGCTTGGAATGTTTCTAAAATGGCTTTTGTTTCGATTTATTTACATTTGACTTTCTTATATTTTCTTCTTTTGTTCTGATCAGGTGGCAAACACATCGGTGGTTGTACAGGTAATTTATCCATTTTTTAAAATTGTTTGCAAGTTGCAACTGTTCTGTGGCTTGTAATTTCCATTTCAGTTATTATTTACAAATCTGAGTTTTAGGCAGCCCAACATAGCTTCTCTCAGTAGAATTTATAGCTGTTTGCTGAATTTCTGAATTGTTTCAGCTGTTGATCTAATGCTTACTCTTCTTAGCTACTCTGAATTGCTTTCGATGTAGGTTTTAATGAGTTCCTAATAAGTATCACCCATCATGAAATTTATGTTGAGTTATATAATATGTGTGGTGTTGGTTGGCTTAGTTGGTAAACTAGCTGGAGTTAGTGTCAGATTCAAAGCCTCTCTACATCAATCTTTTTGCTTCCCTTCGCATACTCACAGTCACAGAGAGCTTTCTGCGGGATTCTATTAAGGCCCAACCGTTTCTTGCACAATATTTTCATGCAGATACTGTGAAGCTGTACCGTAAAGGAGAACTTGACCCACTGCTTGTTGAAGCAAATGCCAAGAAAGCAGAGAGTTAGCATCGGTTGAAGTGTGATACAAAGTATCTCACAGGTCAGCTTTCTTATGCAAGATATGCCGTCTTCGCGTTCTGACAACGGCAATTCTTTTCATCGTTGTAAATTTATTTCTTTTAACACTGTTACTGAGGATCTTAAATGGGTCTCTAACAGCCTGCACAGAGTGCCATGTTGCAGACAGTCCTTTTATGCAATTACAATCATATCCAAAAGATCCTGTCAATTTATATTGTCAAGCAAGCCAATTTCAGGGTCTGGCCATGTATGTTTGGTGTACTTTCTTCGTCTTTTCTATTTCCTTGCATAAGCTTGCCTCGCCTCGGTGGAAACCTTGTTCACTGTACTGATGTTTGTTGTTCTGTCTTTTGCTTGTCCTTTGCTGCATAATGTTGTCTTTGTCCCACCATTGCGTATATATGATTAGATCACCTAATTGAATAGGTTGATTCTATTTCCAGTTGGAGAATGCATACGCTCTACAGCAACCCCCCCGGGGTGGTGCCTTTTTCCAGAAAATGAAAAAAGGAAAGAGAAAAACAACACC
Source organism: Carnegiea gigantea (assembly GCA_029747015.1). NCBI lineage: Eukaryota > Viridiplantae > Streptophyta > Magnoliopsida > Caryophyllales > Cactaceae > Carnegiea > Carnegiea gigantea. The sequence continues at coordinate 137,672 of JAKOGI010000423.1, forward strand.
TGGCCCAAGCCAGAGCTAAATCTCAGGCTCGAACCATTTAGGTTCTCCCCTGCTCTGTTGTTCAACTGGGATTAGGCTAGTGCTTCTGTTTCTGGGATTTGAAGCCAGTTACTACACGTCACTTTGATTTGTGGTCATGCTAGTATTTGCAACCTTCAAGAACTGTCGTTCGAAAGCCATCAGCATCTTAGTTTAGCAGGTGAAGTAGCACACAACAAAAGCCCCAGTATACATAAAGAATGGGGACTTTGACACGGTAGGGCCAATTAGCATACATCTTTGAGAATATGCAGCTTGTAAATGATGTATTGGAGATTACAAATTGGTCGCTTCGAATTCCTGACCTTAAATGCCTCTCATCATCTGGCGTCTTCTTGATACCTTTGGCCTTGATGCATTATACTCCTTAAGACTATGCCCCAACTTATAAGAATCCCTCAACCGTGTGTGTATATGTGTCATAAATACTACTATATTAGGAAGCTGGAGATGCAGTGAATCTCTCTCTTAATCCTTTGAAGTAAGCCAACATCTTATCTTCGTCAGGGATGTTGTCTTTGATCTCTGGAACGTCCTTGAATCGCCTGCTCCATGCATGTAAGCGAGAGAGGTTATCGGGCTCCAGTAGTTTGACTCCTGCTGCTTCTTGCATCAGTTCAAGCCAGCAAGCAATCCATCCTAAGCATAGGTCGGTGAGGCCTATTTGTTTCCCATCAAAGAATGTCTTCTCTCTCAGCCCCTTCTCTTCTAGTGTTTTCAACACATCTTTAGCTTCTGTTGCTAGCTTCTCTTGCTCTTCCCCAGTGGCTCGGAAGTACGAATAGAATGTTGGGCTCTACACCATTTAAAAGATATATTTAGATTATGGAAAAGCTGTAGAACTTCTTGTGGGGCATATAAGGATTCAAAATGTGGTTTCGGTCGCGATATGAAAAAATTGCTCTAACCGAGTTCTATATCGCAGCGAAAATGTAGTTCGACCAACTCAAAAATCTTTCCGATATGATCATTTTGTCATGAATCGTCCACATTTTGAATCCATAGGTGTATATGACCTTGTGCATACAATTTGGACTCTGGGGACAAAACTCTCAAGAACATCACCATCTACATGCTTGGAATAGGCTCGTTGCCTTTGTTCATTTTTTCTTGGTTAAAAATTAGCCTCCTGAAATTTAGTACACATATAGGTGATTGGCTCTGAAGTTTTCATCATATCTGAAAGTTTTTAGTTTGAAGTCTCTCAATAAAACGACATGAAGAACCGTAGTATGTATATAAGTTGAGGATCCAAAGAAGGGGGGAAAAGTTACGTTATCTGTTTAGTCGTATATCCTTAATAAGAGTAATTGTTTCCTAGGCAGTGCATGTATTATGACGTTTTGCTAAACCCTTAGGTCATAGTCTGCACAACTCACTCATGATCAATCTCACGGATTCCATGACTTTGGGGATAAACAGGGGAAGGCGGAGTGGGGCGTTGTTTTGGGGGGGGGGGGGGGGGTTGCAGAAACTGAGAACTCACCTTATCTTCCAAATATTTTATCCAAAATCGTGCTTCAGCCCTCTCATAAGGATCAGCTGGAAGGAGGGGATTGTGAGGCCACACCTCTTCAATGTACTCAAGAATAATGATCGATTCCACGAGGGATTTTCCATTATGAATGAGCACTGGGATCCTCTGATAAACCGGATTATACCGTGAAAGATCGTTGCTCTTATTCTGCAAGTCCTCTTCACTGTAATCATAATCAACACCCTTGATTTTCAGAGCCCAGATGACTCTGTGACAGTACACGCTAGACCAAGCACCCAGCAGCCTCACTTCCTTCATCTCTTTTGTTTCTTTTTTTTTTGGGGGGGGGGGGGGAGATGGTCGGGATAATATGTTTTAGATGTTGATTCAGAATTCAGTGGAAAGTAAGCTTTTGATATGAAGTTGTTGGGAAAGTTTTTTGCATTATTGCAGTCTCTTTTTGACTATTTTGGGGACAAGCGTGCATCAAAGTGAGGGATTTAACTTCAAGCAAGTTTGGGTAAGGTGATTTCCTGACCTTTATGCATTTGGCAGGACCACTACGTTTGTTGTTTGTGTTCTAAAATTGATGTGACGTGTGACATTCTGCTTCTGACACGTGAATTTTGGATTTTTTAGTAACCTATCACAATGCGAGTAGTGCCTGTAGACTTGGCTAGTGTGTTCCCAGCGGTGTTAGACTATTACCTATGTTAGTGAAGGCTCTAGAAGCTAGTATTATATCGGAATGCGACCTATATCAACCTTTATCTTTGAAAGAAGAGAAAAACAAGCCCCTTCCCTGTGGTGTCGTGGTTATTAGGGTCTACAATGGATCGAATTTGGATCGGTTGAACCGTCATCTGTATCTATCGCGTGCATTTATCCACTTCGTCCAATTCACCCATCATCCGCGAAAATCCAATCCAATTCATCCATCCATCCACTATTCACCGGTGAAAACGAATGGATCGGGTTGTAAACGGGTGATGAAAGTCAATGTGTATATGGTAGCAAATTTATAAGAAAAATAAGTTTTGCCTTGTTAAAAGTTTAAAAAAGATATTTTATGTACAAAAAATTGAATAAGTACCATGCTTATCATATTAATTGGACAAAATCATAAAATTGGGAATATGATCGTGTCCAAAAGGGGTAAAATTTAAATGACAAAAATATAAAGTAAACTAACTGTAAATAAGGGATAAACAAGTGGATGGCTAAATGGGTGATGAATCAGGTGGTGGGTCGGATGGAGCATCGTTTGGATCGAACCTACTGTCAAACCATCATGTATTATCCATTCATCATCCATGTATTTTGGGTTCTCATCCACTTTTTTGAATCGAGTGAAACGGATATTTATCGGATGTGAGTAAAATTGTCACCTCTAGTGGTGACGAGCCTCTTAACTCTTACTACACATCCCCCCAACCCCCCCCCCACCCAAAAACCTTCTTTTGGAGGTAAGGGAATTTGTACGAGTTTTATGAAATTGGTCTCTTTGTTTCTAAAACTATTTATTATGGTAAGATTATCTACATTTAGTTCTCCTTAAATGTTTGCTACCATGCTTAGAGTTTTATGGGATTCTTTTTTTTGGTTTGAGGAGCCTTGGAGCAACGGTAAAGTTGTGTCTGTGTGTCCAAAAGATCACAGATTCGAGCCTTTGAATCAACCACTGACAAAATCAGATTAGGCTGCCTACAATTCACACCTTAGGGTGGGACGTTCCCCGGACCCTGTGTGAATGCGGGATGCTTGTGAACTGGGCTGCCTTTTTTGTGTTTTGTGGGGGGAGTCACATAAGCTAGGATGAGCTGGTCAATTGGTCTTTCTGATTGAGTAATATGCTTGTGGAAGATTGTTATTTGGTGAAGATTGCTTCAGAGAAAATACACCTAAGCTAATTCCATGGGAGATGAGGAACGTCCAACCCAACGTAAAGTTGCATATGAGGATCCAACCTAACACGAATTAATTAGCAACAAGTGGCGAACAAGGCTTTAATTTTTATCAATCTCCATGGGACTTTCTTTTCCCATCTTGTGTGAACCATGCATTGTGGATTTGTGGGTATCCTCAACACTTCCTGTCACATGTGAAACTGAACAATATAAGGAGGTTCACAGTCGAATTGTGAACGCTAAACACCTTGTTTGCATTGATCCTAGATTTGAAAGGTGTCTAATTAATGGTAGAAAGAGTCGAGAGACAATTTCATTTTAGCTAGATACTTGGGTTTCGTATAATTCAAATCGGTAGAACGCCTCTTAAGATGGTTCATGTTGTTTGAAAAGTGGACATACTCAATTCAACGGTTTGGGGTTTCATAGGTTCAGGTTCCTTTTTAATGCCGTGGTCTGTCACTTTGTGATTTCGAAGACTTTGGTCATGTTCGACAACAACATTTTAGATAACATTTAGTGTTTTAACCAAATTAATACACTAATAAGTTAATTTTTAGTGTGTGGTGACCTAGTGTTTTGACTAGTATCTCAAGTAGTTTACGTTTTAAACAGCGCTTTTGAAAGACTAACAGTATTAACTTTTGATATTCAGAAGTAGCGTTTCATATTTTTTGGCCAAAAGATATCCTTTGAAAATTTTATATTTGAAAATTATCTATATCCTTTTATGTCAATTTATATTAATCAGTAGATCCAAAAACTAAATTTACCAAACACATCTATTTCAACCTCTTATCTAAACAACTATATGCTAACAGCTAATTAAAAATACTATCAGTTATATAAACAGTTATTCGTTATCTAAACTGCTATTTACTACCTAAACAAATAATTTTACCGAATAGGACTTTTGTTGTTTCGTACGTGTTCTAGAACATATTATTTTGAGTCATCAACCAAGGTCACGGATATGATTTATGGGGGAAGTCGTACTCAGTCCAACGCTACAATAAGGCAACTTTATTGTAACTCTAAACACTATTGGTCCAAGTCATACTTGCTGCCAATTCAGATGTAGGTGGAGAAGAGGGTGGTTATCCGTTTAAGATCACTAGACATAATTAAGCGAATAGGGCAACTCAATACTGTTCATTCCTAAATCAAACTAACCTTTTTATTTTTTTAAAAAAAAAATCGGTAGTGTTTTCATGATAAACTAACTAGAGCAATTAATACCGAGCTCAAATGTAAGGGCAAAATGATAAATATCTTACTATAAGATATTTTTTAAATGTCTCGGTTTGACTTAAGAATCATATCATAATGTTTTTAAATTGAAAAAAAAGGGTATGATCGAAAAGTGTAAGCATATTACAACTTATAAATTGTGTAAAGTCATTTTTATCAATAATTTACTATATTTTCGAAGTACATGTATTACATGCGTCACGGGTAGGGTTGATCCAATTAGAGTGTCATTTAAGACTTTAGCGGGCGTAGCTAACAAATATTTAAGCTCAGCAATTTACAATTAAGTATAATCATTGAAAATTTGGCGATTTTAAATTATAGAGCATATTAATTTATGATGAGACAAGATATTTAAATGTATATATAATCACTCAACAATGACCCAAGTCGAAACAAAAGTAAATCGAAATTTACTAGAATTGAACAACCCATCTATCGAATCTAGTTTCTGTTTGATTCTGAGTCTGGCCCATTGGCAGTGAGATGCAAGTTCCCACCCTAACTCTGTGGTCTCTAACATTGGATGCTTTCAAATTGGGTTACCAATTAGCATCCAAGTTCTGGACTTCTTTTTTTTCGTAATCCGAGTTTTGGGCTCATTATATAGTATAGGATTGAGCATTGTGATTAGACTATTGTCTTTTCATGTTAGCCCCAGCAAAAACAAATATCAGAAATAAGTTGGAAAAGGGGTAACTGAGTTAGTTATATTTTGTTAAGTAATAATCGGGCCCACATGGCCACTTGGCTAGTTAGTTTGTTGCTGAATTTACATGTGTATAAAAGGAATGCGTGCATGATTGAGAATAAAAGATAGAGAGAGAAGATCATTTGGAGTCTCTCTCCTTTCTTCAGCATCTTCAGAGCTTCTTCAATCTCTCTCATGGCTAAACTCAACATGGTATCAGAGCGCTATAAATGAGTAGAAAAGTTTGAATCAATTTTTCTTGATTCTTTTTCTTCTTCTTCTTCTTCTTCTTCTTCTTCTTCTTCTTCTTCAATCGTTGATTTGAATCATCAATTGATCGTACCTGCAAAATCAAACACATATGTTCTTCCTTTCGATTGATTGAATTGTTCCTCAATCATCCTAGCCTTCAAAATCAATTGATTCAAACCACAAATTTGTCATTAAATCTGAAATTGAAAATTGCTGCAATGTCATATGAAAGAGGTTGTTCAAACCATTTCTCTTGCAGTGATCTTCAAAATTCATGGTTCATGTGCCCTTCCGATGGCGTTGCTTCATTTGCCATTAGAGAAAAGCTTGTAGGAGCTAAGAACTATCGAACATGGACGAGATCAATGGAGATTAGACGGTCTACAATGAGGAAACTGGTGTTTGTGCAAGGAAATTTTCCTAGGCCTATAGATGATCTAGCAAAGGGAGAGCAATGAGATGTATGCAACGATATGGTAATTGCCTGGCTCATGAATGCAGTGTCTGATATATTTGCTAGATCTATATTGTATGTGAATATGGATTCAATTAGAAAAAAAGATTTTGTCTCATGTAATGGCTCTAGAAAGTACAGCCTCAATAGAGAAGTGTATTCAATGAAACAAGATAAAGCATCAATATCAAAGTACTACACTAAGATGAAATGTGTATGGGAAGAGCTGGATTCAATAATAGACTTGCCACAAATCACACAGACAAATGAGAAGATGAATGCCTTCCTTAAGGCTCTAGCTAGACAGCCTGAATAGAGAAGTGTATTCAATGAAACAAGATAAAGCATCAGTATCAAAATACTACACTAAGATGAAATGTGTATGGGAAGAGCTGGATTCAATAATAGACTTGCCACAAATCACACAGACAAATGAGAAGATGAATGCCTTCCTTAAGGCTCTAGCTAGACAGCCTGAATAGAGAAGTGTATTCAATGAAACAAGATAAAGCATCAGTATCAAAATACTACACTAAGATGAAATGTGTATGGGAAGAGCTGGATTCAATAATAGACTTGCCACAAATCACACAGACAAATGAGAAGATGAATGCCTTCCTTAGAGCTCTAGCTAGATAGTAAGAAGCACAAAAGTTATTCAATTCTTGAATGGATTGGATGAGATGTTCAACATGCAAAGGAGCCAAATACTACTTATGAACCCTTTGCCAAGTGTAGAAACTGTGTGTGCACAATGCTATAACATGAAGAGATGTAAAGGGAGGTTCTAGAGGAGATTAAGCCATTCCATGAGTCATATGCACTATTTAGTAGAGCAAATAAAGAAAAATGTGCATAGTGTGGAAATAAAAGGTCATGAAAAGGACAATTGTTGGCAAATGATTAGGTATCCAAGTTGGCATCCAAGATCAAACAAGTTCCCTCATAAAAAGGTGAACAAGGAAGGTCCAAAGAATCAGAAACCTAGTAAGTTTAAAGGTGGAGCAGAGCACATGTAGAAAGTGTGGAAAGCAAAGGAGGAGGAGCTGTCACACTATCATAGCAACATATAGAGCAACTTTTAAAGCTGCTACCTCAACCAAGCAAGCAAGGTGAAGACAGTGAGGAAGAAAAAACATTTTGCTGGTAATGCATTATGTTCCTATGTGTCAATTAGGACAGATGCTTGGATTCTTAATATATGGGCAACTGACCGTATGTCACCTGCATATAAGAAGTTGGTTAAACCAAGGCCATCTAAGCAAAAGTCGAACATAAACCTACCTGATGGTAGCATAATTCCTCTTATATATGTTGGGAATGTTGAACTGGCAAATGGTCTTCAGTTGCAAAATGTCCTGTGTGTACCAGATTTTAAATTCAACCTTTTGGTAGTTTCGAAACTGGCACAAGATGAAGATGTCTTTGTGGTATTTTATCCCAATTTCTGCCTGATACAGGACTGTGCCACCAGAGAACTTAGAGGCATTAGGAAGCAGGATGGAGGTTTGTACTACCTGATCAATGAAGATCGTTCACAGCATGATATAAGTCTCCTAAATAAACCTATGTATGTCAGTGCTAAACCCTATGTGGCTACAAGTCTTGTTGGCCAATTGAGTAGAAATAAGCTAGTGACAAATAAGTGTGTTACCATGATGGCGAGTGTGTTATGAACAAGGAGACCCTTCGGCATTTAAGACTGGCACATGTTCCAATGTCAAAGCTTAAGTACATTCTTGATATTAACAAGACATACTATGATTGAGTATGTCTTACTTGTCCCATGTCCAAATCCTTTAAATTGCCTTATTCTCTGAGAAATACGAGGATAACACACATATTTAAGATTGTACACATGGCCATTTGGGGTTCATATAGGGTACCTACACATAAGAATTGTAGGTACTTTATGAAACTAGTAGATAATAAAGCAAAACAACTTAGATATATCTGATATAACAAGAATCACAAGCTCTACAGCTCTTGGAAGCCTTCCATCACTATGTAGAAAATCAGTTCCAGACCACAATTAAAAGTGCTAAGAATTGACAATGCACTTGAATTTGATTCACAACCATGTCAAGAGTTCTTTAGTAGGCTTGGCATTATACATCAGACCACATGTATAGATAGGCCATAGTAGAATGGGGTGGCATAGGGAAAGCACAAACATCTATTGGAGATGGCCAATTCATTGAGAATTCAAGTTGCTTTTCCAGTTGCATTATGGGGTCATTGTGTACTTACAGCCACACATATCATTAATAAGCTACCTATACCTGTTCTAAGGCATCCCTCATCTTATGAGGTTCTTTTGGGCAAGAAATCAAACTATAGAATGCTCAGGGTGCTTGGTTGTTTGGCATTTGCTCCAAATCTAAGCAGAGATAAAGATAAAATGGGCCTAAGGGGTGTTCCACGTGCCTTTCTTAGATATCCACAGTCATAAAAGGGATATAAGCTACTCAATTTATTCACCAAATAAGTGTTTGTGTCAAGAGATGTTGCATTTTTTGAGCATGTATTTCCCTTTAGCCCTACAAGTTACACACAGTGCATAAAGCCAACTCCATTTATGCCGCCAGCACCTTTGCCATCTAGTGAAGACATAGAAATTAGCTTGTCTTCATATGAACTCTCAAATGTATTTCCCACCCCATCTCATGAATCACATGGATCTTCTTTAAATGTTGAAACGGCATCTCCAAGCACCTTAGACACTTCCCAGGACGTGACCGCTTCAATAAGTCAATAGAATATTATCAGTTAGGAGAAATCATCTCAACTGAGAAGGTCTTCCAGGTAACATAGGCAACCTGGTTAGCTCCAAAATTATGTGGCTTCCTCAGCCACAACTACTGACATACCCTTTGCTATGACAGCATATATCAAGCCCAAGTTCCATGCCTTTCTGCTATCTCTACAAACACATATCTAATCTTCATACACTTTGCTATCACAGCATATATCAAGACCAAGTTCCAACTTCCAAGCCTTTCCGCTATCTCTACAAACACAGATCCAATCTTCTTTAAAGAGGTTATAAAAGACCCTAAGTGCTGCACAACCATGAATGAGGAGTTGGAAGCATCGGAAAGAAATGACACTTGGAAATCACCTCACTACCTGAGGGTATAAGGGCCACTGGATACAAATGGCTTTACAAAACTAACTTCAATCCAGATGGAACAGTGAACAAATTCAAGGCCAGGCTTGTTATACAAGGACGTATACAGAAAGAACGTCTGGATTATCAGGAGACTTTTGCCCCAGTGGCAAAATGATAACAATAAGAGCTCTGCTTGCAATAGCAGCAACTAAGGGATGGTCATTATGCCAAATGAATGTCTCAAATGCATTTTTGTATGGAGACTTCTATGAAGTATACATGCGATTACACCGATGCTATGAAGACTACGGCTGCAAAATCACACCTTTACCTTGTGGTCAGGAGGAGTGGTAAGCTTTATAGATCATTAAAATCATTGTATAAGCTAAAACAGGCCCCAAGACTAGTTTGCCAAGCTATCAACTGCTCTTCTGGGATTTGGTTATGAGCACTCTAAAGCTGATTATTCCGTCTTCACCACACAAACACCAACAAGTTTTACTACTGTGTTGGTTTGTGTAGATGACATGGTACTTACAGGAGATAGTTAGCAAGAAATCTTGAACCTTAAATACCAACTGAGTTCACAATTTCACATGAAAGATTTAGGAGAGCTTAGATACTTTCTCAGTTTAGATACTATCAGAACAGGACACGACATATTTGTGTCATAAAAGAAGTATGTTCAAGACCTGATCAAGGAAATAGAATAGACCAACACCAGGCCTTTGAGATTACCTATGGATCCTCAATTGAAGCTAACTCATGATCAAGGACATGCTCTGGAAAATGGTGATAAGTATAGGAGATCAGTTGGTAAACTAATCTACTTAATGATTATAGACCTGATATTAATTATGTAGTACAGGTCTTAAGTCAATTCATACATCAGCTTACCACACATCAGCCTACCACAGCACATATGAAAGCAACATTGAATGAGCATATATAAAAGCAACATTGAATGTTGTGAGATATCTCAAATCTTCTTCTATGCAAGGTATTCTAATGGCTAATAATTCAACATCCCAACTCACAGCATTTTGTGATTTTAACTGGGCGAATTGCCCAACTACAAGAAGATCTACCATAGGCTATTGTATAACGCTTGATAAATCTCTAATTTCATAAAAACTAAGAAGCAGTTTGTGGTTGCAAGGCCATCAGCTAAAGCAGAATACATATATGGTAGTCACTTGCCATGAAGTGATCTGGTTGCTACAACTATTTAAGGATCTTAGGGTGAAGAAACTAGTGCCTGTGACTTTGAAATGTAACAATCAAGTAGTCTTGCACATTGTAGCAAACCCGGTGTTCCATGAAAGAACCAAATATATAGAAGTTGATTGTCACTTTGTTAAAGACCAAATGAAAGAAGGCATCATAAGAACGAGCTATGTTCCTTTCACACAGCAATTCACAGACTTATTAACAAAGATAGTTCCTTTGACTCGGCTCTAAAAGCTTCCGTCCAAGTTGGGAGTTTTTTGTTTGTTTCAACCCCCAACTTGAGGGGGAGTTTTGTAGGATAAAATATCAGAAATAGGTTGGAAAAGGGGTAACTGAGTTAGTTACATTTTGTTAGTAATAATGGGCCCACATGGCCACTTGGCTAGTTAGTTTGTTGCTGAATTTACATGTATATGAAGCGAATGCGTGCATGATTGAGAATAAGAGATAGAGAGAGAAGATCATTTGGAGTCTCTCTCCATTCTTCAGCATCTTCAACGCTTCTTCAATCACTCTCATGGCTAAACTCAACAGAAGCACAATTTAGCATTTGAAACCTCTCGAGCATTTTGGGAATTTCCCCCTTGAGTGCTTTCATATGGCATCTTTGACATTTGTTGCACAAGAAATTGGGCATCTTTTAGGCATTGATTGGGTTACCACAAATTTGCTCGGTTTTGTGTTTAAGTTGACATGGATAAACCTCTTCTAAATTTCTTTGTATAGAACCTGTTGCCCAAGATTCCAAGAGATTGTGCATGAAAACCCACATCAACTTTACTTACTGTGTGGTAGACTAGGCCATCTTAATACAAGTTATACTCATTGGTTGATGGCTTCTAGCTAGTCACTCTTCTAGGTCTATTCGGAAGTGTTAGCAACCTACTCTTAACGATACTAGAATGAACCCTGGTAGGGAGTCCTCTTGCTCAAATTCACCACCTGAAGGGTCTTGGCAAGTTGTTCACAGAACATACAACTGTTATTGGAAAGGGCTGATCGGACATATTGCAAATACTTTTGGTTCGCACCCTGCATCACGAGTCAAGCACAATCGTACAATACTGCCTCCAAAGATGACCAAGAATTGTTGAGAAGATCTTGAGAGTGGCCTTGACATTGATTTTGAGCTAGCAGGGACTGACTTGCTTGTCGTCAAATCACCCAGGAAGTTCCACCTGAGCGTCGCCTTAGCCCAAGTTCTTCTTAATTGTCAACCACATTGCTTTTGGGTAACAAATCGTCGTTTTCCTCTTCAAAGACCCTTCGTAGCCTTGCCTTATAGAGGATCTCCAACCCAACCCCAGCCTCTTGAATATAGTCAATGTCCATTAGGATGGTGTTGAGACCCTCATCTCACCATCTTTCCTAAAGGCATTGGTGCGGACCAATATAGACTATTTTTGGATAATCCACTGCACCAGACTAGACCACACATTCCATATATGTCATGCTCGAAAGCTTGTTGGATTGCCCAAAGGGTCGTTTTGATACCATATATAGTTTGGAAACTTTGGATTCTTATCTTATTGTCAACTTGAGGTCCTTTATATCGATCTCGGAACAACCATTTTACTCTTGGTTAGTTTGAACAGTTTTTTGTATTCATAGTGTCACTTCCTCCTCCTAGTTAGCTTAGTCTTCTTTTTAGTTCAATCTGTTAATTGAGATCTCCTTCAATAATTCTGTTCTCTTAAGCTGCTGATGATGGTATACCAATCCACTGATATTAAAAGAACAAGGAATTTTCTCTTCATTGTGTTTTCTTTTGTTTGGGGGATTGCAATAGTTAGAATATTTTGGCAAATTTCCTTAGTATCTAGAATTAGCTCAGAGTTTATATAATCACTTAGACAATCTTAGAACACTTTAGGATAAGTGATGGAATAGAGATTCAAACTCTGCCACTTATTAGAAATCCATAACATCTTCTCTCTCCCTTTGGATCCAAATAGAGCTATCCCTAGCCCTAAAAAAAATTAACTAAAAAATAAAGAGCTCCTTATACAATGTAATGTAATCAATGGTAAAACTTCACTTATTTCTATGTATGCTATTCTAAACTCTTCCTTCCAAATACAAATATTAATATTAAGTGCATTGAATGAGAGACTAAGTTACATGTAGAGTTGGGCAAAACTGACCCGGCATAATTATCGATCTGAAACAACAACAAAAATAAAAAAAATACCTCCCAGTGTTGGTCCCACTTTTGTGGGATTTGGAGAGATCCAGATATAGATAACCTTACATCTACAAATATCCTTCCCCGTAGAGAAGTTGATTTTAAGAGGCCCACAGAAAAGGATTTTATGAAAACATTTTATAGAAAGAAAAAAACTAAAGATAGATAGCAGGGGATGAACTAAGAAATGCTAATAAAATAGGTGATAGTAACTATATGAAACATAAATATGACATAGTAAAGGAAACTACTATACCTTAATAAACAGAGGTAGGCAAACAATATCTCTTCCTAGATGTATGTACCACCTGCATACAAACATGATATATGAAAAAAATCCTCCCTCCCCACAAGCAAACCTACCCCACAACAATCGAATGACAACTACGAGGCCATCTCTCTATGATCCAAGACCTTAATCCTATCCTGCCATAGTCTCCTATCCTGAGTCATGTCCTCCGTCAATCCTACAACTTTCAAGTCCCCTCTAATCACCTCGTTCAAGCTCTTCTTTGGTCGTCCCCTACCTCTTCTATCTTTTGGGATGTTAGTCCTCTCACATCTCCTCATTGGAGCATTCTCACTTCTTTTCTTCACTTCACCAAACCATTTGAGTTTAGTTTTCCTTATCTTATTCTCGATGGGAGCCACTTTAATGTCTCTAATTACTTCATTTCTAATTCTATCTATCTTCGTATATCCACACGTTCATCTAATCATCCTCATCTCTGTCACCATCAACCTTCGAACCTGTATCTTTTTATAGGTCAACACTCCGAGCCATACAACACAGTTGGTCTAACTACCATGCGATAAAAGCCTTTTAATCCTACAGGCATTCTCTTAGCATACAGCACACCTGAAGCATGCTTTCATTTTTGCCAAACTACTTTTATGAGTGGTTAATGTCTTCGTCGATATCTCCTTTATGTTGAATGGTCGAGCTTAGATATTTAAATTTCTCGACTTTTGGTATTGTCATCCCATCAATGGTGAACAACCACGAAATTAAGTGGGCTTGGATATAGATTTTCAACCTATGTAATTAAATGGTTAGGTTCAGGTTAAGATTCTTAATATGAAAAAAAAATTATCTATTTAACCTGTTTAGTTAAATGGAGAAAATAGGTCAATCCATTTACCCATTTGTTATTTACTAGTTTGTGCCCGTGCTTTTGTACTGTGCATTTCAATTAAGAAACTAATAAATAGTGTAATCATTATTATGGAATGATAAAACTACTATTATCATGTTATGTTTAAAGTTTTCTGGAAAAAAAAAAGATAAGATAGAAGCCCTTATTAAAGAAGTGACAAAGTGGATTGTTCGTCCCGATGGTTACACTTTTATAGTAAAAAAGGAATATAAAAATTGCTAGTAAATACTTCACTATATTTGTTCCAATAAAATCGAAAAAACAACTAAAAAAATAAAACCCTCAAAAAATAATTCTTTTTCCTCCTACATTAATCCTCCCCTACCACCAATTCGACCTCCCTCCATGATTATTATCACTGTTATGTATTAAAATTTTGCAATTTTATTTTCCTTTTCAATTGCCTCACCCGCTCCCCTCCCAATCCCCTCCCCCCAACAAAAAACAAAAAACCCCACATATTACTTCTTCTTCCATTCCAAAAGATGTCACACCATTACTTTTCAAAATCTTGGAGTGGCAAGAGAGGGAGATAAAAAAATTTAAGCAAGAAAACTAACATAGAAATAACCCCTTGAAAGATTGGTAAGCTGATGCTATTAAATGGAAGATTTCATTAGTCTATCATATTTAAAAATAAATATGAAAATGTGAACTATTATAAGGCGGGGGAGTTTTAAGCAGTAATTACTTAATGTGGAATGTAAAGTTTATTTTCAATGCGATGTATTTAAATATTAATTGAAAATATTAAATAGGTAAATGGGTAACTAAATGACTTGTTTATTTTAAATGGGTTAAATGGGTCAAGATTTTTCAACCCGTTTAATAAACAAGTTAAGTTCAGATCGACTAGTTTTCAACCCATTAAATTCAACACGAACACAAGACCGACCCCACCTATTACCCAACTCTAGTTACATGTGATGAGCTCATAAGCCACAAAACACCACAAGATTGCTAGTGCTTTATGCTAAGTTAGGTTTGTAGTTTAGCATGCGCAAAACACTTTTCCACTTGACCTTGTGATTTGGGGGGCAATGGAGTGCCTTCCATTAATATAGCCTTTGTGAATGTAGTGTGGTGGCAATGTGGCATGCATTCTTTTGTCATTTATGGACTAATCGTGTTAATGTTCATAGAATTCCGCCCAGAAGGGTTGCTATCCAGAAATTTTAATTTGCACCCACTTATATGCTTTTATTCTTGCAATCTAACGAGCCTTTTTTTAACTAAAAAAGGTACGAATGTATGATCTTATTGTTTTTTAATTTTCTCTTGTTTTGATCCCCCCCCCCCAAAAAAAATAATCTCTTCTTGTCTTCCTATAAAGCTTTAAGCAACATTATCAACTGAACATACATTTACAGTATGCAGAATTTCAAGAACGCTATAAAGATTGGCAGTTTTATCCCTAAAATGTAAATCATGTAGGAGCTTCAGAAATCTTAGGAAGCAAGAGAGACTACTTTCAAGTGATTCACATTCAAAAAGAAAAAAGAAAAAAATTATAGTGAAACAAAACAGGTCATCAATGCATATTGAAAGATACCAAGGTAACGTAAGTAAATGGATAAAAGACACATGAATAGCAGACTTAGATGCTGATGTATAAACGCAATAATAATGATTCATAAAGAATAACTAAGTTACTGTGCTAGGGAGGGGATTGAACCATAAATGTAATTGTTTAAGAACTACTTCAACCAAAAGTCTAAGCTGACGGTTGTAGACATAGACTTAGATTTATACTTTAACACTCCCCCTCACACGAATGCTCTTTTGGCTTGAAGTGTGATTGCTGCAAAGACTCCCCTTATTTTGTACAATAAAACAATATTGACGCTGCTGAGATTCGAACTCAAAACGTCTCGGTAAGAAAGACTCTGATACTTTGTTCAAGAACCATTTCAACCAAAAGCGTAGGCTAATGATTGAAGGCCCAGGCATATATTTATACTCTAACTAACAGTACTTGTTGGTAAATAAAACTGGATGCATAAATTTCAAATTTTTACAATATGCTGTTAGAGTATAAGGCTTATTTTTTTGGCTTTCAATCATCAATTAAACTTTTGATTAGGATTATGTTTGAGCATATTCGGCCAAGAATAATGCCCTCATAATGGTGTAACTTTACTGATGAAGGTTGTGTTCTTTTCGTTGGTAAATTCAAATTTATCAATATCAACCAACTTCAATCCGCATCAATCTACTTCAATCCACTTTACGCACTTCAATAAAAAAATAACAACTTCAATCCATTGCAACTTACTTCAATAGCTTCAACCCATTTTTCACTATTTTAACCAAGTTCTACCCATCATTCCCAAAAAAAAATTGAACCTATTTCAACCAACTTCAATCCACTTGAACCCATTTCAACCCATTTCAACCTACTTCAACCTATTTTAACCTACTTGAATCCACTTTTACCAATTTCAACCAATTTTATCTATTTATCAACTCATATTTCCCAACGAAAAGAACAGACCTGAAGTTGTGAAAATTATTTTGCCCATATTTCAGTTTGAAATTTCGGGATAAGATTTTGCGTTTTACGCACCTAGTTAAGGTTGGATACGATTGTTAGACCTAGCAAACGGGTCATTCAGTTCGGATACAAGTTGAGTTAAGTTTGGGTCGGGTCATGTTTTAGATTAAGCAATATTTCGGATCGGTTCGATTTGGATCGGGTGAATTTCGGTTCGGGTCAACTTCGGATTAACTGATTTTTGATCCAATAAGCTTATCCGGCAAAAATAAATACTTTGTCAGAAATTTCAGGTCAAGTATGATTCAGTTCGAATCAATTCGAATTTCAAACCTACTTGTAAATAAACCTATTTCGATATTGAGTTAAATATGGATTTAAATTATTCAATTTAAGTTTCGAATCTTAAGTCAATTTTACTGAGTGTAACGAGTGTTGGCCATTATGGGCTGATGGTGGTTTCGGCATCTTGGCTCTCTGCACCACTAACACATGAACATTTGCATAAAAGTGGCTGTCCACTGCCTTGTATGTCAGAGAAGGGGTCAAATTTCAGAGATGACGATGACTGATGCGACAAATCAAAGCAATGGAAATCTTTAGTTGGACGAGGATATGTTATTTACTTATCCTAAATATTTATTATTAATATTTAATTATTTTTAACATAATTTAATAATTTTAGCACAAATTCAACATTATTTGTTAGGAATAATATTAGAGTAACAATAATAGCGAAAGTAATAGGATGAGTTAGAGATTCAGAACTCAAGTGAATAACAGAAAACAGAAATAAGAAGACAAGAGATTTAACGTGGAAAACCTAATGCGGGAAAAATCACGGACGGCGACAGTACCAGAACAATTCACTATGAGCAGGAAGAATACAATACGATCACAATCACCACAGTGATTTGATCTAAGAGCAGAATTACAACCTCTCTATTGTGATCTCTCACAAAGTACTTCTACCTCTCAATGTATGTATAAGTACTGGAGTGATTTTAGATCCTAGGTATGTCCCCTTTATATAGGGGCAGGAAGGCTAGGATGAGGAAACCCTAGCCACCACGGTATCTTGATCACCAAAGCTCATCTTTCCAAAAAGAAAAAAAATCTTCAACCCAAAATATGAAAATAGTATAATTTCCATAATACAGAAGATCTCAAACACATAATATGATCTTAAATTCCAAGTAGCCGGTAAAAGGAATTTGGGCCATAAACCCAACAATCTTCACCTTGGACCAAAATTCAACACTGCTCTCTGACTCCCTCATCGCACCGTGAAGGGTGACGCCCCTTCCAAGGGGCAATGCCCCAAAGGGCGCTCAAATACTGCGAATACCAACTAAGTCCAAGCAATGCTTGAACTTAGCTCTGGGAGATGACTTATATGAACTTTCCTTCATATAACCTGTCACAGTAGATGCCTGTAAGACATAGAGGCCTCCTTGCCTCAAACTTTTCAGCAGAATTCTACTGCCCTTTGAGACCTTTAGAACTCCACCTTCAGCTGAATATTTGCACCCTTTGGATTCAAGGGTGCCCAAAGAGATGAGATTACGCTTCAAGTCAGGAACGTGACGAACATTCGATAAAGTCCTGACAACACCATCATGAGTCTTGATTTTAACAGTACCAATTCCAGTTATATTACATTGGGAATTATTGCCCATGTGAACAACAGTTGAGTCAATTGGATCATATGTTGAAAACCAATCCTTGTGAAGACACATATGATAGGTACACCCAGAATCAAGAATCCAATCAGAATCGCTCCCCCCTTTAGTAGAGGTAGCAAACAGAATGTCACCATCAGAATCAGATTCAGCAAATGAAGTTTCAGCAGGCTCCTGAGAATTATCTTCTTCTTTCTCCTTCTTCTTTTGCAGTTTCCAGCAGTTAGCAACAATATGACCCAATTTACCACAGTAATTGCAGGTCTTACCAGCATGAGGATTTTTAGACTTAAAACGGTTCTTACTCCTATTACCGTTCCCCTTTTCAGTTGTTGTACCCCTTACTGCTAATCCCTCAGCAGAAGCAGCATGAATGTCAAGTTCAAACTTCTCCTTAGACAACAGGTTTGACTTAACATCTTCAAACGATATAGTATTAGAATTACTATATAGCATAATCTTCTTAAAGTGTTTATAAGAAGGGGGTAACGACACAACAAACAAAATAGCCTTATCCTCATCCTCAACTTTCACATCTAGACTCTCCAAGTCAACAAGAATAGAGTTAAACTCATTCAAATGCTTTTGGACAGGGGTACCTTCAGCCATACGAAAGGTATACAACCTTTCCTTCAAACGGATCTTGTTGGCGAGACTCTTCGTCATGTAGAGTTCCTCCAGCCGAACCCAAAGATCCACCGCAGTTGTCTTATCAAGCACCTCTCGCAAGACATGTGGTGCCAAGCACAACTGTATGGCTGAAACCGCTTTCAACTCCAGTTCCTCCCATTCGTCCTCCGTCAACGACCCACGTCTCTTCTTCACATCTTCAGCCTACTGTTCTTCTGTCATCTTCTCAGGTTTCACGTGATGTCCCTTCAGAACCTTCCACAACTCGTGCTGAATGAGAACTGCTCTCATCTGCACCTTCCAGAGATTAAAACTAATCTCCCCATCGAATTTCTGAATATCGACCTTCATGATAGAAGACATCCTATAAGCAAAACTCTGATACCACTTGTTAGGAATAATATTAGAGCAACAATAATAGCAGAAGCGATAGGATGCGTTAGAGATTCAAAATTCAAGTGAATAACAGAAAACAGAAATAAGAAGACAAGAGATTTAACGTGGAAAACCCAATGCGGGAAAAACCACGGACGGCGACAGCACCAGAATAATTCACTATGAGCAGGAAGAATACAACACGATCACAATCACCACAGTGATTTGATCTAAGAGCAGAATTACAACCTCTCTATTGTAATCTCTCACAAAGTACTTCTACCTCTCAATGTATGTATGAGTACTGGAATGATTTTAGATCCTAGGTATGTCCCCTTTATATAGAGGTAGGAAGGTTAGGATGAGGAAACCCTAACTACCACGGTATCTTGATTACCAAACCTCATCTTTCCAAAAAGAAAAAAAATCTTCAACCCAAAATATGAAAATAATATAATTTCCATAATATAGAAGATGTCAAACACACAATGATCTTAGATTCCAAGTAGCCGGTAAAAGGGATTTGGGCCATAAACCCAACATTATTCAATACAAAATCAAATCCGTTTAGTACTTATTGAAAATACCTAATTAGATTTTCTTGTACCATTCAACATATTTAGCATGTTGAAGCATGTTTAAATATGTTTTATCAATAACCATCAATAAGTACTTCTCATAAGTAGAAAAGAATATACTCTTGATGTTTGTGCAAGTGTGAACATTTTTCTTCAATGTGGGTAGGGATTGCGTGGCTTCATGGGTTTATGTTTGAACTATTTGAGTGTAAAATCATTCAGTGATTTTTAACTATCAGTTTAATTTTTAGTTACATTGGTTCTTGAACCTCTAATAAGATAGAACTAGATTCGATTTAGATATGCAATATGACTAATTAATTTTGACCGGAGTGTGAAGCGTCTCTCAAGCTAAACCAAACCGACGAAATATTTGATTCGGACCAAGGATCGATGGAGGCGATGGCCAACTCCAACAATGTTCCATAATTCCTGTCATAGAAACTGTGCTCATTTTTGCGACCCTGAGAGGTAGAGACATGAAGCTTGAGAACTTCATCGTAATCATTTTGTCAAAGATACTTTATTCGTCGACAAAACAGTCGCGTTAAATTTTCATATGACTTGAACTTAAATGACGTGAAAAATCTATTAAACTCAAACGTATCTTCACTCGCAATCAACCAACTAAACCTACCATAAAATCTTGGCTTTGTATCACATACTAGAATTTTCTTTTAAGGAGTTCGATAAACGGAGTGCTACTGTTAACCTCTTTTTTTACAAATTTTTTTGGTAAGACCGTCTCAAATAACAGTTATGTGAGTATTAGGGATGACTTTTTTTGAAGTATTGCAGTGGCTAATCATATGATTTGAAGTGATTTTTTAATTCACGGGTGACTAAACACTTCATATAGCAGTGACTTTTATAACAATCGCTCCTATATAAACATTTAGTCACGCACGTCAGCCAATTATAATTAAAAATTACTATAAAAATGTCTCTTTTATAATATGTCATATCTTTTTTATAATATGTTTTATTTGAGATGGTTTTACAAAGACTTACTATTTGGAAGGAGGGGGTTTGGTTGGGGCAGAGCGCCACTTGGTGTGTGCATGCTTTGGTTTCCACAATTTTCTGCCATCTTTACATCCTAATCTGAGCTTGTCCTCATATATAATGAATAAGGGTACAATTAGATTATACGATAATTTTGAGTCTTTTGGCACGAAGCCAATATAAGTAATCAGAAGTAGCCGTATGGCCCGTATGATCACCCACTAAACAACTAATCTGCTATGGGTTCATTTGTACTCCCCCCCCCAAAAAAAATTCAACTTGTTGGCTTACTAGGCACTTCCAAAATAGAAATGCTTAATCATCACTCATTTTTGAAAAATATATATTAATAAAATTTTAAGAATCGATATTATTGGAGTCCAAAACTCATTAAATTTTTGATACCGATTTTAAAATTTGGCGTCCAAGATCCCTTAAAATTTGCTAGTTTACGACGCATTTCTATTATATTAATCTTAATATCTCACTTAAAATCCCCCCCCCCCAAAATGTTAAAAACATTGTAATTACAAACATATCCCTCCCTTGCGAATTGTTCGCGTAGAACACTAAAGCCCTGTTCTTTTCATTGGAAAATTACAAGTGGCGGGATAGGTGAGAGTGAGAAAGGGGGAAAGGAGTGGGTGGGAGTAGTATTTTTTTTTAAGTGTGAGAAAAGGGGGGAAGGAGTGGAAAGAAATGGGAAAGAGTGGGAAGGAATTGAATGAAGTAGAAGAGTTTATGTAAGTTGTGTATTTTATTTTTTAATATAATCTTCTATTTGTGATAGTAATTACCGATGATAAAAATTTTTTAGATTAAAAAAATATTTTTCTGTGTTGACTTAGGTACGAAATATTGTTTCATGGCCGTTGTTACCCCAAAAAAAATGTAATTTTCGTTATTCGCAAAATAAATTACGAATGTATTTTTTTCTTCATATATGAATCAAATACGAACAACGAAAAAAATACACATATGTTTAGGCCTTGTTCTTTTCGTTGATAAATTTAAATTTACCAACCTCAACTAACTTCAACCCAAATCAACCCACTTCACAAACTTCAATAAAAAATACCAACTTTAACCAACTTCAACTCACTTCAACCAGTTTCAACTAATTTTCCACTGTTTTAACTAACTTCTACCCATTATACAAAAAAAATTCAACTCATTTCAATCAACTTTAATCAACTTCAACAAAAAAATACCCATTTCAATTTAATTGCAACCCATTTTAATAAAAAAAAATATCCACGTCAACCTACTTTAACTCACTTATACCAATATCAACCAACTTCATGTGCAATGCACGTAAAAAAATATCTGCTCAAAATATTTTGTTACTAACGCACACGTAAAAAAAATCTTTTAACCCACTTTAACCCATTATCTGCAATTTGTATGAAGAATTTCAAATATTTTGTTACTAATACACAGGTAAAAAAATATCTGCTCAAAATAGACGTACAATATATCTGCACTTCCTATCACGAAATATAAACAACGTCAAAAAAATTTATACGTTCCTTCATTATGCCGGAAAAAAACATCTACAAATTTGACCACAAACTACAATGAATGAAAAATAAATCTGTTACACATACAGCAACAACTATCCATACTTTGACGACCTATAACAAATATTTCGTAACCAACAAAAAAAACATTTAAGCATCTCTTCCATATATAGAATCAAATCCAAAATATCTACCAATCACAAATAATTAACATTTGCTTAACAAAGCTGAAAAATTATTATTTCTTCAATATATATAACAAAAATTACGTTATATATAATTTTCGGCACGACTAACAAATATTTCCATAACATCCGAAAAATAAATAAAACTTTTCATAATTATTATCAGAATATTCATACACACAATTACATAAATTAAAAATAATAGTTCTATGTAGGAATTGGAAGCAGTGGGTGAGAGTGGGAAGGAGTAAAAATAAGTGGTATTTTTTAAAAGAGTGAGAAGATGTAGGAAAGGGGGAACGAGTGGGTGGGAGTGAGTTGAGTCCATTGAACTATGAAAAGAACAGGGCCTAATTCTTTTCTCTTATTCACCTATGTTAATTCTTCATCCATATTTTTTATGCTTTTCTTTTCTTAATTTTCGTAAGAATTGTTCATGTAAAACTAGGTAATTATTATTTTCCTATGTTAATTCCTCATCCATATTTTTACGCTTTTCTTTTCTTAATTTCTGTTTTTTTTTCTTCCTCCATTTATCCCCTGGTGAAAAAGAAAAAGGAATCTAGCCATGGCATGTTAGAATCATTATGGGTCATAACTATTTATTATATATTATTTCCTCTGTTCTATTTTGCTTTTTATTTTTTTAGGTGTTCCAAATTAATTGCTTACTTCATATAGTTGTATAACTAAATAATTTTTTTCTTTTATACCACTGAAGATAATAACAATAATTACTTATTGATGTTTAGAAGATGAAATTTTTTGTATAGTTTCTACACATATCTACATTCTGAAGATTAATTTTTAGGGGGTCAAGTAACACCGTAACATATTAATTATTGATACTTAAAAATTAGATATATTAACATGCTTAACTTCGATCCAATAAACTAGGGTGTAGTTGAGAATGATATTATATTTGACTAAATCCTTAATATCCTTATTTTGTCAAACCATGAAAATAATTTGAGATAGTGGGAGCATTTGTTTATTTATTATTTTTTTTATATTATTAATTAAGCAGCTTGTTTATTCGATCTGTATTAGACTTTTGGCTTGTACAGAGGTGAAAAACAATGATGATATTAGACTTTTTGGGCAATTTGTCATAGTCCTCCAACTTCCAGCAACTCTTCCAATTAAAATAGAAATCTAGAGACACATGATCAAGCATTCATTATCCATTTCTTTGAAAACTTTGGCCCATTCACAGATACGCATAATGGTGCACGATCATATTGATGAATTAAGTTTTTTGATTGAATTGATTTTCAAATATAGTATTAGCTTTTTTCTAAGCGAGAAATTTTACAATTGAATCTTAACAGCTTTTATATTGAATTAATATACTTGGTATGAATAAACCTACACAGTATCCACATTTTAAACTTAAAGAATATTTATACGATGGAACAATATAAATATATTCTTAACCATTTAATCATCGATTGGGTAAGTTCAAGCACGCATAACTAACATGTTATCATTTCTACAGCATTAAGTATTCCTTCTAGTATTTTGGTCAATACGCGCAATAAGCACTAATGAGTAGTATAATCAAATTTGCCCACCATTAAGCTAAGTGATTATCACTAAAATTTCTGACCCAAGTTACCAGGTGCCCTTAATTCTAATCGTGGAGGCTGCCACTAGTTGAGTAAGGGACACAGGGTGAAATTTAACGTTGCTCATGGAAAAGATATGCCACTATAAGGTTAGTGCTGAAGAGCACTAACTATGGTTGAAAATCGTTTTTAATTTAAACATGAAGCTGAAGGCTTGACACCTATTTAGAAGAAATGTGAATCCCAGATACATGGGGGCACACTTTTACGCATGCTTATCACCCATTTTTATCTATAAATAGAGTAGGCAGGGCTTGTTACTTATACAACAACATATCAAGAACAAGTTTCAAGGTGAAAAAAGCAAAAGAAGGAGAGGTTGTTATGCGAGGTATAGTGGCATATATTGAGTGTGGCTTTCTTAAGTGAAGATCATGCAAAGACCTTTAACATGCATCGGAGTACTATGTGTACTCCTTTTCATGGTGTTTAAAGGCGGAGTTGGTGTTTTTGCTACAGATATTCATGTTAACGGTGTGGTGGGTGACGGGAGTGGGGTAAGAGGTGATGGTGTTAGTGCTGAAGTAGGTGTTGGTAGTGGTGTTGAAGGAGGAGTTGCAAGTGGTCTAGGAGGAGGCATAAGTAGCAAAGGGGGTGGTACTGCAGGTGGAGGTGTTGGCCTTGGAGTTGGTGGCGGAGAAGGTGGTAAAGCAGGTGGTGACACCTCAGGAGATTGTATTAGATCTAAATGTTATGGCAGAACTAGAGGTGGTTTCGGTGGTGAGGGAAGCATTACAACTGGTGTTGAAGCTAGTGCAGGAGTTGGAGTAGGAGGTAGTGTAGAAGGTAGAGTCGGTGGCAGTGGCAGAGAAAGCGCTAAAACAAGTGGTGGAGTTGGTGGAAGTGGAGGGAGTGGCGGCAGTGTTGGAGAAGGAATTATAGATGCCAGTGGAGTTGGTGGAAGTGTAGGAGGTGGTGGTAGTATTAGAGGAGGAAGTGCGGCTGGTAGCGGAGCAGGAGGCGGTAGTGGCGTAGGCAGCGGAGCTACCATTGGGATTGGCACTAGAGTTGGAGGTGGGGCTATAGGAGGTGGTGAAGTTGGGGGCGATATAAGTGGTGGAGGAGAAGCTGGAGTTCGCAGTGGAATAGGTGGAAGTGTTGGCAGTGGAATCGGCGGAAGTGTAGCTAGTGCGGGTGCCATTAGAGGTGGTGGTGGAGTTAGCGGCAGTGTAGGAGGTGGTGGTACTATTGGAAGAGGCATCATTAGTGGTCACGGAGTAGGAGGCGGAGGTGGAATTAAAGGTGATGTAAGTGGTGGAGGAGCTATCGGAGCAGGTGGTGGAATGGGTGGAAGCATCGGTGGTGGTGTATCTATGGGAGGCGGAATTATAGGTGGCGGTCAAGTTGGTAGAAGTGTAGGTGATGGTACTGTTACTGGAGGAATTGCAAGGGGTGATGGAGTAGGAGGCAGAGGTGGAGCCAAAAGCGATATCGATGGTGGAGGAAATGTTGGAGTTGGTGGTAGCTGTGCTATTGGAGGTGGAATTATCGGTGGTGGGGGAGAAGGAGGTACAGGTAGAGCTAAAAATGATATAAGTAGCAAAGGAGCTGTTGGAGTTAGTGGTGGAATTGTAGGTGGTGGCGGTTCTATTGGAGGCAGAATTATAGGTGGTGGTGGAATCGGAGGAAGTGTAGGTAGTGGTAGTATTGTTGGAGGAGCAATTGTAGGTGGTGGTGGAGTATGAGGCGAAGGTGGAGGTGGAGTCAAAGGCGATGTAGGTGGTGGAGAAGTTGTTGGAGTAGGTGGTGGAGGAGTTGTTATAGGCGGAATTATAGGTGGTGGTGGTAGAGAAGGAGGTGGAGGTGGAGTTAAAGGTGATATAAGTGGTGGAGGAGCTGTTAGAGTTGGAGGTGGAAATGCAGGTGGTGGCGGTTCTATTGGAGTCGGGGTTATAGGTGGTGGTGGAGTCGGCAAAAGTATAGGTAGTGGTGGTACCGTTGGAGGAGGAATAGGCGGTGGTGGGCTAGGAGGAGGAGGTGGAGGTGGAGCCAAAGGCGATGTAGGTGGTGGAGGAGTTGTCGGAGTAAGTGGTGGAGGAGCTGTTGGAGAAGGAATTAAAGGTGGTGGTGGAGAAGGAGGTGGAGGTGGAGCTAAAGGTGATATAAGTGGTAGAGGAGCTGTCGGAGTTGGCGGCAGAAGTGTAGGTGATGGTGGTTCTATTGAAGGCAGAGTCATAGGTAGTGGTGCAGTCGGAGGAAGTATAGGTAGTGGTGGTACTGTTGGAAAAGGAATTGTAGGTGGTGGCGGAGTAGGAGGCGGAGATGGAGGTGGAAGTGGAGGTGGAGCCAAAGGCGATGTAGGTGGTGGAGGATTGGTTGGCGTAGATGGTCGAGGAGCTGTTGGAGGCGGAATTATAGGCGGTGGTGGAGAAGGAAGTGGAGGTGTAGCTAAAGATGATATAAGTGGTGGAGTTGTTGAAGTTGGAGTTAGAGGTGGAAGTACAAGTGGTGGCGGTTCTATTGGAGGCGGAGTTATAGGTGGCGATAGAGTCGGCAGACGTGTAGGTAGTGGTGGTACTGTTAGAGGAGGAATAGGCGGTGGTGGACTAGGAGGCGGAAGCAGAGGCGGAGGTGAAGCCAAAGGTGATGAAGATGGTGGAGAAGTTTTCGGAGTAGGTGGTGGAGGAGCTGTTGGAGGCAAAATTATAGGTGGTGGTGGAGAAGGAGGTGGAGGTGGAGTTAAAGGTGATATAAGTGGTGGAGGAGCTGTTGAAGTTGGCGATAGAAGTGTGGGTGGTGGTGGTTCTATTGGAGGCGGAGTCATAGGTGGTGGTAGAGTCGAAGAAAATATAGGTAGTGGTGGTACTGTTGAAGGAGGAATTGTAAGTGGTAGTGGAGTAGGAGGCGGAGGTGGAAGTGGAGCCAAGGGTAATATAGGTGGTAGAGAAGTTGTTGGAGTAGGTGGTGGAGGCACTGTTGGAGGCAGAATTATAGGTGGTGGTGGAGAAGGAGGTGGAGATGGAGTTAAAGGTGATATAAGTGGTGGAGGAGCTGTTGAAGTTGGAGGTAGAAGTGCAAGTGGTGGCGGTTCTATTGAAGGCGGAGTTAGAAGTGTTGGTAAAGTCGGTAGAAGTATAGATACTGGTGGTCCTATTGGAGGAGAAATAGGCGGTGGTGGACTAGAAGGCGAAGGCGGAGGTCGAGCCAAAGGCGATGTAGGTGAAGAAGTCGTCGGAGTAGGTGGTGGAGGAGCTGTTAGAGGCGGAATTATAGGTGGTGGTGGAAAAAGAGGTGGAGGTGGAGCCAAAAGTGATATAAGTGATGAAGGAGCTGTTGGAGTTGGCAGTGGAAGTGTAGGTGGTGGCAGTTCTATTGGAGACGGAGTCATAGGTGGTGATGGAGTCGGAGAAAGTATAGGTAGTGGTGGTACTGTTGGAGGAGGAATTGCAGGTGGTGGTGGAGTAGGAGGCGGAGGTGGAGGTGGAGTCAAAGACAATGTAAGTGGTGGAGGAGTTATTGGAGTAGGTGATCGACGAGCTGTTGGAGGCGGAATTATAAGCGGTGGTGGAGAAGGAGGTGGAGATACAGCTAAAGGTGATATAAGTGGTAGAGGAACTGTTGGAGTTGGAGGTGGAAGTGCAGGTGGTGGTTCTATTGGAGGCGGAGTTATAGGTGGTGGTGGAATCGGCAAAAATGTAGGTAGTGGTAATACTGTTGGAGGAGGAATAGGCGGTGGTGGACCAGGAGGCGGAGGCAGAGGTGGAGTCAAAGGCGATGTAGGTGGTGAAGGAGTTGCCGGAGTAGGTGGTGGAGGAGTTGTTGGAGTCGGAATTATAGGTGGTGGTGGAGAAGGAAGTGGAGGTAGAGCTAAAGGCGATATAAGTGGTGGAGGAGCTGTTAGAGTTGGCGGTGGAAGTGTAGGTGGTGGCGATTTTCTTGAAGGCGGAGTCATAGGTAATGGTGGAGTTGGAAGAAGTATAGATAGTGGTGGTACTGTTAGAGGAGGAACTGTAGGTGCTAGTGGAGTAGGAAGCAGAGGTGGGGATGGAGCCAAAGGCGATGTAGGTGGTGGAGGAGCTATTGAAGGCAGAATTATAGGTGGTGAAGGAGAAGGAGGTGGAAGTGGAACCAAAGGCGATGTAAGTGGTCGAGGAGCTTTGAAGGCAGAATTATAGGTGGTGAAGGAGAAGGAGGTGGAAGTGGAACCAAAGGCGATGTAAGTGGTCGAGGAGCGGAGTAGGTGGTCGAGGAGCGGTTGGAGGTAGAATTATAGGTGGTGGTGGAGAAGGAGGTGTAGGCAGAGCTAAAGGTGATATAAGTGGTGGAGGAACTGTTGGAGTTGGTGGCGGAAGTGTAGGTAGTAGCGATTCTATTAAGGGCAAAGTTATAGGCGGTGGTGGAGTCGGCGAAAGTATAAGTAGTGGTGGTACTGTTGGAGGAGGAATTGTAGGCAGTGGTGGATTAGGAGGGGGAGGTAAAGGTGCAACTAA
Organism: Carnegiea gigantea; assembly: GCA_029747015.1. Lineage (NCBI taxonomy): Eukaryota > Viridiplantae > Streptophyta > Magnoliopsida > Caryophyllales > Cactaceae > Carnegiea > Carnegiea gigantea. Next base: position 165,954 of record JAKOGI010000423.1, read on the forward strand.
AGGCGATGTAGGTGGTGGAGGAGTTGTTAGAGTAGGTGGTAAAGAAGGTGTTGGAGGCAGAATTGTAGGTGGTGGTGTAGAAGGAGGCAGAGATGGAGTCAAGAGTGATATAAGTGGTAGCAAAACTATTGGAATTAGCGGTGGAAGTGTAGGTGGTAGCGGTTCTATTGGAGGCAGAGTTATAGGTAGTGGTGGAGTTGGAGGAAGTTCAGGTAACTGTTGGAGGAGGAATAGGTGGTGGTGCGCTAGGGGGCGGAGGCGGAGGCGGAGGCGGAGGCGGAGGCGGAGGAGGAGCCATAGGTGATGTAGGTGGTCGAGGAGTTGTTGGAGTAGGTGGTAGAGGAGCTATTAGAGGCGAAATTGTAGGTAGTGGTGGAGAAGAAGGTGGAGGTGGAGGTGGAGCTACAGGTGATATAAGTAGTGGAAGAACTATTGAAGTTGGCGGTAGAAGTGCAGGTGGTGGCATTTCTATTGGAGGCGGAAATATAGGTGATAGTGGAGTCGGCGGAAGTATAAGTGGTGGTGGTATGATTGGAGGAGGAATTATTAGTGGTGGTGGAGTAGGAGGTACAGGTGGAGTCAAAGGCGATGTAGGTAGTGGAGGAGCTGTTGGAGGCGAAATTATAGGTAGTGGTGGAGCTGGCGAAGGTATAAGGGGTGGCGGTACTATTGGAGGAGGAATTATATGCAGTGGTGGAGCTAAAGGTGATATAGGAGGTGGCAGAACTGTTGGAGCTGGCAGTGAAACTAGTGGAAGTATAGGTGGCGATGGCGCTATTGGAACTGAAATTATAGGTAGAGGTGGTGTAGGAGCTGAAGGTGGAGCTACAGGTGATGTAGGAGGTGAAAGAGTTGTTGGAGCTGGCGGGGGAATTGGTGAAGTTGGTAAGGGTGGTGTTGTTGGAGGTGGAATTATAAATAGTGGTGGAGGAGGAAGTGCAGGTGGTAGTGGTGGTATTGGAAGAGGAATTATAGGTGGTGGTGGTAACATAGGAAGCCGAGGTGGGGCTAAGGGTCATGCAAGTGCTAGAGGAGCTGTTGGAGCCGATAGTGGAATTGGTGGAAATGTAGGGGGTGGTGCCACTGTTGGAGGAGGAAGCATAGGTGGTAGTGGACTAAGAGGTAAAAGTGGAGTAGTTAAAGGTGGTGGTGGAACCAACGAAAGTGTACATGGCAGTGGTGCTATCAAAGGCAAAATTATAGGCGATGGTGGAGTTGGTAGTAGCATAGGCGGTGGTGGTACTGTTGAAGGAGGTGTTCAAGGCAATGGGCTAGGAGATAGAGATATAGATAAAGCTAAAGGTCATATAAGTGATAAAGGAATTGTTGGAGGTAGTGCTACTACAAGCATAATTGTAAGCAGTGGTGGAGTTGGAGATAGTAAAGACAGTGGTGGTGTTGTTGAAAGAGAAGTTGTACATCGTGGTGGTGGTGGTGGTGGTGGTGGTGGTGGTGGTAGTGGTGGCATAGTAGGTAGTGATGGAGCTAAAAGTAATATAGGTGGTAGAAGACTTGTTAGAGCTCATAGTGAATTTCGCAAATAGATGGATGGTCATGGAGGAACTAATGGTCTCATTAGAGGTATAATGTAGGTAGCTGTTGAGAAGTTGCAAAAGGTGGAACCAGTGATAGAGCAAATGGCGCTCCAAAACCTCTAGATACTACGGGTAGTGCTGGAGTTAATAGATAAGTGTTGATCCTGTTGGACAAAGTGTTGGTAATGGTGGAAGAATGAACTTATGTATCCATATGTCATAGTATGACAACAAGTTAATGTCAAATAATGGTCAAATCTGATAAAAGTTCAACTATAATGTATCCATTAATGTGTTCAACTATGTAGTATGATGTTTGTCCCTTTATTTTGTTTAAATTTTTGTGTATATGGGTAAATTATGGTGCAGTATATGTATTGATCCATTTCTTTTGCTCTTTGTGCACAGATGAGTGCATGTTCGTTAAAAAAAGATGTTTATGTCGATATAGATACATTATTTACAAATTTTAAATTACCAATGGAGGCATTGATATTTAAGATATAAGTAATCCATTATGGGCAATTGTTTAAGAAACATTGATCGTGAATAAAATACTTGCAACAATGTCAAATAATAACTCACTAAAAGGCTAAACCCCATCATTAAACATAAAAGACACCCAAATATCAAAATAAGCTATTATGAGTACAAAGTTAGTGCATAAGCATATACTTTTTCCCAACATATTAGTAATAATAGTACGCCCTATTATATCATTTTTCTCAACATATTAGTGATAATAGTGCACACTAGTTATAAAAAGAAGTCTATTTGGAAAAGATCAAGTAGTTAGCATCAGAAAAAATCTCTAAAATCTTCTTTAGCATTGTAACTGAATTAATAATATCATATATTCATATTAGCATCAAAGAATAATGAGTGCGATATATTTTCAATTTTTTTTATTACTGTAACTAATATATGATATATAAGTTGTAAAGTAATATTACCAAAAAAAACACACACAAACACGAAAATACCACTAATGAAGTCAAGAAACAAAATAATTGACAATACCAAATAAATTGTCAATACTAAAATTAAAATACACACACAATCCTTACTGTGTAAGAGCCAAAAAATGTTGAAGCCGCTAAAGCAAAATGCTAAACTACACATACAAAGAATGCTAACTTACGGAAATATAATGACTGAGAACATTAAAAAGCACTCATACAATGCGCTAAGCTAAAGGCAAAATTCAAATTTTAAAATAAAATTCAAGATTAAAGACAAATAAAACGACCACTTTCAAACATCATCTTTAAAAAGAAAACTTTCTTCTTCTTCAAACCAACACAACCTTTAGCCATTGAAAACCCTAAAACTATACTAAACAAGATATTAAACAATAATTACTAAATATCAAACTAAAATAGATTAAAATCGAGAGCTAAAATGAATAGTATCAAACCAAAATGCCTCAGACATCATGTAGAAAAGGTCAGCAAAAGGAATTTAAAAAAAAAAAAAAAAAGGACCAAACATACTTGAACATTCCAAGAAGTTCAAATGTAAACAATGCCAAAATCCAAACAAAATTGAACTAGAAGCAACAATTTCAACAATAGCATGCAAAATGGACACAAAAATAAGGGAAAAAATAAACAAAAAAAAAGAAAGAAAGGAGAAGGAGCAAATGAAGAGAGAGAAACATAATTTACTATCAAAATTGGAGAGAAAATCACAACAAAACTCTATCAAATTATTACAAATAAAAACGAAAGTAATGAAATCTACTACCAAAACTGAAAGGAACAATAATCGAAATAAACAATACCAAAATCAAGAAGAAAAGATAAGAAATAAGAACAAAGCATACTTCAATAATTTGATAAGTTTTGAACCAAACAATAGCTAAACTCCAAGCAGATTGAACCAAAAGCGACAATTTCAATAATGACAAGCAAAATCAAAAACATAATTGAGCAAAAAGCCCTAAAAATTGAAGAAACAACAAGCTGAAAGACGAGAGAGAAAATAAGCTTATGATCGAAAAAGCAAGAAGAAAATCAATTCAAAAATCCATAAAAATAAAACAAAATCAAATCAAAAGCAACGATTTTCACTTTTAGATCTTAAGTGATGAGATAGAACCAGAGTGAAGGAAGTTCAAAAGGAAAAGAGAGAATGGACCGTATGTGCAAAAGAAATTAGATGACGACATGAGAATCAAATGGTTTTAACACATAAAGAAAATGTGAAAATACACGTAGTATCTGGGAGTCCACAACTAAAGCCTATTGTTTTAATTGTACCATGACACAACCAACTTTTTTTAACCCATTTAATGCTTCCAGGTAGAGGCAAGCATGTCTAACAGATACCCTGAAAAAGGTTCAAAATATATCAAACAAGTCCAATTTCATAACTCAAACTAGTCAAACAGTTCTGGTTTCTAATATTAAGGAACCAGTGTGATTGGTTTCAATTCTGGTTCCCAACATTAAGGAATCGGAAGTGGGAACAAGTTATAACAAAAAAAGGTCATCTCCTAATGTGTAGGCCCAGATTTTTTATTAATTTTATATATAATACAATGTCCCAACCTAATCTTCCATTAAATCAAAACAAAAAAACCTAAGAAGTATTTCTCTACATTGAAATGTATGTGTTATTGTGCCTGTTTTCGAGTCAAAATTCATAATTTTCTACCTTGATTTACTATTTTTGCTTTTATCTAATAAATGTAGCTTGCGTTGCATCATATTAATTCAGTAAATGTAGTTTGCTACCTTTAGTTAATAGGTTTTAGCTACAAAGCGAGGCTTTATAGTTTATGGGCATTAAAATAAATCTTGTTGTGTTGTAAGCAATTGTTTTTACAATAAATAAATATTAAACATGGAAAATTATAAAAGTATATAATACGCATAAATATCCAGAATTAGAAACATAACGGATGGGTACGATTTCAGTTCCCAAAATTGTAAGACGAGAACCGACATTTTCAACTCCAATTCCCAAAAGTGAGAAACCTGTTTGACCGTTTCCCAATTTTCTAGATGGATATGCAAAATTGCTCACCCTACTCATAGGTGTGCACTTAGTAATGGCAAATTAGACTTGTCACTTTTATTGTACAAATTATATGTTACCCCATGGAGTAGCGTACTAGGCGCATCAAGGGTAATTTGAGCAGATGCTCATGCGTGCGCATCTATAGGCCTGTTCGACAAATGATGAATTTTTTCAACTAACTGATGAATTTTTTTCCCATTGATAAATTTTATAATAAAATGGTAAATTTTTGTATTTTGATGAATTTTCCAACAGCATTCATGTATTCAAGTTTTTATATGAAGTTTTTTTATTACAACATAATTGATGAAAATTTAAATAGTACTAAATTACATTTTATATCAATTTCATTTGCACTTTATTAAAATTATCAATACATATTGTTGAATTTATTATAATATGTTGAATAGTTTAACTTAAAGACATATTTCCCCTTTTTGTTTAAAAAATAATGATGAATACAAGTGTTTACTTATTCATCTAAAAGTCCACAAATAAAGAATCTAGTACTTCAAATACTTACAGATCAATTTTCTAATTAATCGATAAATTTTACAACAGTACTAATGAATTTTCCTAAGAATGTCTACACTTATTGATACTCATCATTTTTCTTCAAATACTTATCATCCTTCATCACATATGCATCAATTAACCTGCTAGGAACTTGCATTGACCTTTGTTGTTTAGTTATCTATATAAATACATCAACTATTAGAAAACATCCATATGAATAATTAATATGTGCATCACTAAAATTAACAAATTTATCAAAAATTAATTGCGTATTCAATATGAAAAGGTCAAACATATTAAAATAAACAAATATTTATCACTTAAGCTTAAAAAATTCATCGACAGAAGCAAGCGTTCTTCACTAAAATTTAAAAATTCATGAAGAAACTAATTCAAGAAATGCTACTAAATCAAATTCAAACATTCAATTTCAACTCCAAATAACAACAATAGCATCACGTACTTGCCTCAGGTCTTCACTTTTGATCATTAAAAAAAAAAAAATCATCACTAAATTTAAAAATTCATCCAAATTAACAAATATTCATAGGCAAAATTTAAAATTTATCATAATTCAAAAGGATAGGTAATCATATTCAAAAAGAAATTTGTCAAAAAGAAGATAAATGTTCCTTTCGAAGAACTATAAATCATGAATACAAATTAAGATAAAGCAACATCCCACTAACAACCAAAATAACCCTAGGCTTGGCCATTTGACTGCCTAATTAGTCAGATCTATCTGATTCTCGGCCAGCAAATTTGATCAACAATACAACTTTCTGATTGGTGCCTTCAATGGTGGCTTCACATGCTTGTTGGAGCTCTTTATGATCTGAGCTTGAATTGGAAAGAATAAATCAATTCAAAATTGTGATTGAAATCAAGATCAAAGAGTGAAGTGAGAGAAATTAGAATAAGAGAGGAAGGGAAACAAATCAGAATGGGTAGTGAGAGTGTGATGAGCATGAAAATGGGGAACGAGCTTAGCTTGCAATTTTGTTGTTAAATATGTAGTACTAAAATAGCAATTTTTTATTTTAAAAAATGAATTGGAAATGGGAAAATTTATTGGGAGGTGAGACATCAACAGGCATGCAACCAATTCATTTTTTTTTCAACATTTTGGTGTTGCTTTTGGAGGGAAAACAAGTGGGGAAAATTATTGGAGAAATGCAAATGACTAAAGTGCCCCCAATTAAAATTTTAGGGGTTGACCTTGTCGATTTGGTTGAGCAAAAAGAAGAACATTTAAGTAGAAGTGGTTACTTTGAAGTTTACTGTTTGGGCTCATTCTCTCTCATCAAATGCTCTCTCCCTCTCAACCTCAGCAATGCTCTGCAGCTCCAAATCGCTTCAACTCCTCCACCTCTCACAACCTATATACTGAATATGTGAAATTCTTGTAATTTTGATGTGAAACTGTTGGTTTTGGAGCAGGGATCTGAAAAAGGGTGAAGAAATTGCAGTGACGCAAGCTTCGTACAGGTTCAACATCAGCAATGGCGTCAACTATTTTTCTACGTCTATGCTGTTTGTGATAAAGGTGGGGATGTTATGAGGATGATGACCATGTAACGTGAAGAGGAAGGAGTAGAAAGATTCCAGATTGATAGACCGGTTCAACTAGCTGGGTATACCACAAGTATGTTATACTCGGTGACAAATGTCAGTTTGTTGTCACTGTTGTTGTTGTTGTGAATGGTGATTGATCGGTTACATATGTATGCCATGATGATGTTGATTGTACACCATGGGAGTAGGGGTATTGGTGTTGGATAAACCAAATTGCATGGAAATGTAGTGAAAACGTTAGTGTATAAGATGAATTTGAGGGAAGGCGGACATCTCCCCCACCCCAAAAATTATAGTGCTAAGGCAAGGTGTATGGAGTTATGCATGATAATGGCAGTGTGAGTGGATAAGTTGTGGGGTAGGCAATAGCTTCTTCAAGGGGAGAAGTGAAGATGTTATAAAAACAGGTAATCATGTTGTGAAAAGGTGATCACGGTGGTTACAAGCCAACATTGGTAAACCTGGGAAACCTTATTGGTATACCGTGGTAGGCATAACTTAGAAAATATGTAAACCGATAGGTATAGTGGTGGTCACTATGTGAGTTACATGCGTGAAGTAAATGATGCACTAAAATATGAGCTAACAAAATGCTTTTAACGTATGACATACAGGGCAATTGCAAAGGTATTAGGGAGGTTGAATGAAGTGACCGGTCAGGAAAACGATTTACGAGTGTGGCTGTTATGATGATCACATGAAACAGATAGAGATGGGGTCATGGTAGGAGGTGGTGGGGGGAGGGAATTAGTTGTGTATGTGTTATGGGATGAGTGTTGGAGGAATGTGGAAACGAAAAAGTGAAGTACGAGGGAGGGTCCAGGAGATATGTGCTGGCAAAGGAGGTAATGGGGATGAAGAAGGCGCATAGAATGATGAAGGAGATTGTTGGTAGTGATAAGTCGGAGCAGAAAGTATGGTACAGGTTAAAGTATAACCAGCAAATGTTAATGCCAATTGAGGGAGATATGGATGTGAGTATGATTTTCAAGGAAAATGAAAAACATGACTATTTATATTACGACCCATGCTGGTGTCGTGGCTTGTAAATGGCCACATGTGGAAAGAAGATGGACGGAGCTAGTTGTTGGTAGACAAGAGCTCGATAAGGAGTACAACTAATGCATATTCCCCCCCCCCCAACAATGGATGACAACCTAGTAGGCCTTAGTCGAAGCATAGTGTGTCAATCCCAAGGCAACAAAGGTCAAAGGTGCTCGAAATGCGGCGAAGTCATACATACGAGAAGGATATGCCGTAATGCCCGAGCTGATTTTAATGCAGATACCAAGGTGAAATTGTGGAGTTTAAAGATGTGCTGAATGGTTCGTATGTGGCATGCACAGGTAGGATATGACTGCATGCAACCTTTGTATGTATCTTGTTAGGTTGGTGATAGTGGCAGGTATGTTACTGTATAACCAACACGTTTGGGCGAAGTTGCAATCGTCTGCGATGATGTGTCATTTTTCAGGTCCACTCGTTACACCCAGCATCAATGTTTAACCAACCCTAGTATCATGCTTACCGTGATAATCAATGCCTGAAACCCTAGTATATGTACTATATGTTTTGAATTTGATGGACAGTGTGTCCGGATGTACCTAGCTTGTACTTTACGTAACTGTTGGATGATGATATAGTAGTAGTTGTACCATCTTACCGAATGTATTTAGCTTGACAAATAAGGCATGGATTAAAGATGGATAGTCATTTGATGTGGTGACTTATTTGCATGCAATTGTAACATTTGTATTTGTGGGAAGGCTAGCTCCGACAACAAGTGAACTAATGTTAATGTTTATCATGATATATTGCCTGCTACTAATTGAATGAATGTTAATGTTTTACACGATCTGGGTAACGGCCCAAGCCTAACATTATGCTAATTAAGTTGAATTATCTCAATTAAAATTTAATTAAGTTGGGCATTGCATTTAAATTTAATTTTTATGTATGTATATCTGCTTATGCAATTGCAGGTCGAATCGGCAGAGTTGTATCAAAATAAATTACGTTATGCTCCCGAATAACCCATTTGAAAGTATAAATGAATAATTAAACTATAGCTACATAAATTAGTCTAATTATTAAACGGGTCGCTTTGGAAAAAAATATGTACATACCTGCAACAATGAAACAATAATAATAAAATGTGAAACGAATAATAAATTAAAAATGATAATTCTTTCTTTCAAATTTTACACCCAAATGGTGTAAAATTTAATCCACAAATTCTAGCCAAGAAATTAGCCCAAGAATATATATTGGGTGAGGATAAGTTTTGTTCTTATATGAGCTAATAAGCCTAGCAATTGTGGACGAGCTAATTACTACCCACATATTTTTCGACTGGTGAGGAAGATAGGACGAATATCTCTCGACTTGGACCCGAAACCAAGCACATGACGTTATTATCTGGAAGTGGACTCCGTTGATGTCTGAAGTGATCTACCTATCAGGATACACAACATGTATGCATTACCAACTGCTGATATTCTATGCCAGTAAAATAAATTTGTTAATACTGTTGTTGCCATTGTGAGTTAGAATTCATCGGGTGTATATGTATGCCATGATATTGTTCAGCGTCTACCTTGGTAGATAATATTCTTTCACGTGTAATCCAAAATATATGCAAACACAGTGACGGTCTATTGTCATTTGAAGGAAGCCAGTCATAAAAAGAAATAACCATAAAATTTCCTATTCAAAAACCACAAAATCATCCACAACTCCACCAACATTAAGGACTCAAACAACATTTTCAATTTTTTTTTATAACTCAGGGATTCACAATCATTACTTATAATTCAATCTTAACTTAGGGACACACATCATACACTAGACATTGTTGCTGTACTGTGCACAGCAATATGTCTACCCGGGTTTGGTATAGTGTCTACCATGGTACACAAAGCCTACGCAGTGGGTATGTGCGTGCGAGTTGGGGAGAATCTCTGCAGCAGGTCGGGGATACACAGTAAACCGCAGCTACGGGAACAGAACATGTCACATTTCAATTCAATGTCCATGACGTTTTTAAAAAAAAAAAAACAAAGCACACGGAATAATTTGTACAGAATATAGTATACGGTCAAATGGAACAGCCACATTAGAAGTCTTTAGTTACACACATCACACACTTGACATAGTTAGTATGCTGTACACAACAAAACGTCTATCCGGATTTCGTACAGTGTCTACCATGGTACAGAACGCCTACACAGTGGGTATGTGCCTACAAGTTGAGGGGAATCTCTGCAGCAGGCCGGGGATACACAATAAACTGCAACCCTTTGGCGCATATAACACTACAGGAACATAACATGTCACATCTCAATTCCTTTTCCATGAGATTTACAAAAAACAGCCAACACCACAGGGAACAATTTATACAGAATATAGCTTACGGCCAAATGGAACAGCCACATTAGAAGTCTTCAGTGACATACATCACACACTTAACATTGTTGCTGTGCTGTGCACAAGAACACGTGCACCCGGGTTTGGCACAGTGTCTACCATGGTACTCAATGCCTACGCAGTGGGTATGTGCTAGCGAGTTGGGGAAAATCTCCGCAGCAGGCCGGGGATACACAGTAAACTGTAGCCCTGTAGGGCACACCACATACACAAAATCCTGGAACTTCTTCCATATGCTCAGCTTACGATGATAACTTGGGGCTTCCATCCCATAACGTCGCCACACATTGTCATTGACATCATTCCCATCAGTACACCCTTTCCTTTTGTTCCCATCACCACATTGTTTCTCAGCTGCTCGCTCATCCCCTTCATTATCGTCCTTTGTTGCTTCTTCATCACCAGTATCCTCCGACGCAAGAGATATCTCATCGTCATCTGATATTTCAATTGTATCCCCTCCTAGACGCAGCCTGCTTGCCGCAGTTGTTGCACACCAACATATAAGGCATCAGGTGGAGTTCAACAATTACATTTTATCAAAAGTCGTACCGTTTTACTCCTGCTTCGTTGTCGCCACGTTCTTCACCCACTTCCTCACCATCATTGCACATTCCCCCACTTCTAGCTATTTGCTTTCCTTTACCTATATCTCGCACTCTTCATTCGTATACAACAGCCCCCGCATGTGGTCGCCTCACTGGACCAGCGTTCCCGGCTACATATATGTAGCCATGCTCGTCATTACCCTTGAAAATCACCTGCACATCGATGTCCCCTTCAACTGCCACTAACATCTCTATATCATACTTCAAACTGTACCATAATTTCTTCTATGACATATCACTCCTTGTCATCTCCCTCACCATTTTCAGCAATTCCTCTACCCCCATTCCTTCCCTCACCACTATACATTTCCTCGATCCATCCTCATATGTAACTTTTTCATCTCCACTTTCCACCAACATTCCCCCCAACAAAACATACATAACTATCTCCCTCCCCCTCCCACCTTCTCCAGCTACTGCAGTGTTCACATCCATTGCTCGTTAATATCCCTGCCACCAGCACTTTATATCCCCTTCCCAATCAATGGCCAACGTTCCAACTTGTACCTGCATATCAGATGAAGCAAACATTGAGTCATGTACTCCATTCATTCTCAACATTTGCATATCACATTTACATCAGTTTGTTCCAGCCACTGTCCCTACCATCTTACCCAACCATTTCACTATGTGTACGATTGTATTCCCTTAACACAGACAAGGTAAGGACTGCTACAGTATTCCCCAGCTCCCCTCTCATCTACCCACAACTGTTAACCTCACCGTCCCCGTACCCCAAATCAAATACCCAACCCATTCTATCAGCCGCAACACTTATGCAAACTTTCCCAATCACACCTCACCCTCACCACATTCCAATCATAGCACACATACGCCACAACAACGCCCCACCTCCCGCTGCACAGACAGTATTATTGTGTCATACATACCCACCCACACAATTTACCACCACCTACCACGTCATGTTTTCCATTTACCTGGCTACTTCCCCTGTCTACCTACACCCATGCACTAAATCCCTGTCACACTACGTCCTCCCATTTTTAGGACTAACAGTTAGGTTATTGTCTCATTATTGTCCTCGTCATTCCACGCATAACACCTACTTACAAGGTATACCCCACCTAAGTCCACTGTCCACCATGGTTTACATATTAACCTTGCTGTGTATTCCGAAAAGCATGCTTGCATGCTCACCCTTGCCCATCCTTCCCAACCCAAATAGCACAGAAATGAAGAAAAAATTCCCCCACTGTTAGGACATTAACAAAACACAATGCCATATTTATCACAACCTACACTAACCCTTCCAACAAGATCTACAAATTTCTTCTCAGAGTACACTTAATTACAAGCACATACCTTGACTTCACCCCACCTTGCGTTATTGCCACCACTAGTGCCACCCCCTTCCTCTCTAGCTTCCTCTTCCAGTTCTGTTCTTCTCCTACCTCACTCTTGCTCCCTGTCTTCAATTTACCATGCGTTCTCTCAAGCACATACCTTCAATTCACCTCCACTGTGCATTGCTCTTCTTCTTCCTCCCTTTGTTGTGCTCGATCCTCTTCTACCTCACCCTTCTCCTCTTATGAAAGCCCCACTCTTACTCTCTGTCTTCAATGTTATGACTGCAGAAACCACATGGGCATTTCTCTCTTTAACGGCGTCAATCTCTCTCCTCTTACCTTCACAGTCACCCCCCACTTAAAGAAGGGCATTCTTGTCTTTTCAACCCCTCCTCTATTTTTCCAACTTCACTTTCCCGCCAAAAGCAATACCAAGTTGTTGAGAAAAGTATTAGTTTGTTGCCACCCATTTGATGACTGTCTGCCTTGTAAATTTCCCATTGGAAATTCTTGGAGCCCCAAGTATAGTACTCCAAGGATTAACATCGTCTTAGTATATATAATGTATAACTAGTACTTCTATTCCCGTGCGATGCGTGAAAAATCTCATAAATTTTTTGATTGTAGTAATTGCATATAAAAATTACAATAAGTCATTTAACAACCATGTCATATACAAATTTTTAAGATTTTTTGTAAAATAATTATTAACTTTTAAGTTAAAGTACGAATTAAGAGATACAATTTATGAGAGAGTATCCCCTCCCCCCCAAAAAAAAATTCTAATGTACTCAAACATATTATAATGAGCTTAACAAATATTTCTGGTAACAACTATAATACTATTATTTCTTTGCAATAATTTGAAAATTATGATAGTCCAAAAAGTTATGTAATTTTAGGTAAAAGATTTAATAGCATAATTAGCTTGTAAAATTTAATTTTTTCATGAAAAATTAATTAGAAATATTAATGAAGATCAAAATATTGATGACATCTTTTAGTGGTAATATAATGAAAATTCAATATCTTTTATTATTTCTTGATAACAATAATTGTGTCTTCATAGTGCATAAGATATAGAATATGTGTATGCAACTATGTGTCTTTATGATGTTCCATATCGGCTGCCAAATTTTGGGCTAAACTTGGAAACCTAACATGCACAATAAATTATCCATAATTAGGATATTTATTTTATTATAGTATAATACATTATTTTTGGCAATATTGAGAGCGGTGTTAGTAAGAAAATATCAGTTGATATATGATCCACCCGGTTGTACAAATAGAACTGTATAATCGGGCACGCGACGTATAAAAAACAAAGAAAACTGCCAGATCTTGGCTTACTAAAAATAACCTATAGCTCACTAAAATATGTTGTTGTGCATCTAGTTTCGCTCACCAAAAATAATGTACAGCTTACTACAATACATTTTAGTGAGTTGAGACACAATTTTAGTAAGCTAATACGTACTTTTAGTGAGCAAACATACCGAAACTAATATATCTTATGTGCCTAAGTTTCACTTAGTAAAAATACTATATAACTTATTAAATGTGCTAATGTACTAAAAAAATGTTATTGTGAATCTGAAACTCACTAAACTATATTCTAGTTGTCTATATTTTTTTAGTAAGTTATAATATTTATTTACTGAATTGTTATATCATACAACTGGTTGTACAGAAGCAATTGTACAATCAAATTTCAGCTTACTAAAAATATATAGCTCACTACAATACTTAGTAAGCTGAAACACAATTTTAGTGAGCTAATATATATTTTTAGTGAGCGGATAGATCAAACCAATGCATCCTATATACCCTAGGTTTCACTTAGTAAAAATATTATATAACTTATTAAAATATGCTATTGTACTAAAACAAATGTTATTGCACATCTGAAAGTCACTAAACTATATTCTAGTTATCTATATTTTTTTAGTGAGCTATGACATATATTTAGTGAGTTATGGCATATATTTAGTGAACTATGACAGATATTTAGCGAGTTAGACTATATTTAATTAATTCACTACATTTCTATTATACTCACAAAATATAATACAAACACCCTTATGTCATAGTAAAAAATGATTGAGTTGTAACATAACCCAAGAACTTGACAATATTATTTACTGGCTATCTATACTATTCTTTTTAGTGAGTTATCCTATTTATTTAGTGAGCTATGATAGATATTTGATGAACTATAAAACGTATTTTGTGACCATTATAATTTAGCGTGGAATACTAATCATTCATAATTAAAAAAAATGAGTGAACAAACAATATAGTATACTATTTTAGTTAGGACATATACTTTTTTGTTCATATTCTAAGATATGATATATTCGTCTTTTAGTGAGCTATGACTTATATTTGGTGAGCTATGACATACTTTTAGTGAGTTAGATTATATTTGTATTATACTGACTAAATATGTATAATATGAACGCGCTTATGTCATAATAAAAGATAATATAAATATTTCTTACTAACATTGTATTACTCATTAAATATATTATATAACTTACTAACATATGCAGTATTGCTCACTAATACTGTATCCATACATATAAAAATTTATAGTGAATTTTTTTCTTATTTTTGTTTATTTTTATAATAAATATAAATGCTTCTATTGAATAAAAATACGGATAATAAATATACAAATTTTTAATTAATATTTATCTTAAAATTAGGATTTTTATACAAAAATAGTGAATGTAGATTCATAATGTAAATACAAGTGTATGCCTTAATATTTCAATGGAAGAATTTAAAAAAATTAGGATTTTTTTTTGAAAGGTGCTTAAAAGACTTTTAAGACGAAAAGAATATAATTAAAAAAATAGACTTTACTTTTACCACGAATTGAACTCATGACTTGACTTGTTTGAGTAAAACACCCTTACCACTCCACTACCCACCCATTGCTACTATTAATGCTGATGATAATTAATGTTGAACCAGGAACACCATTTGTATAATTTACAGCTGGTGGTAGGCCCGAGTGGACAATTGAGTTATCCACCCAATTGTATGTAATAAATTGCGAGAAAATATAGTGAATTAGCGCAATTGAACATTCTCTCTCTCCATTTTTGGTTCGTGGAAAGAAAATATTGAAAATTTTAGTTAACTAAAGAAATTCTTTTTTTTTTGGGGAAAGAAAATCTTGCGTGCGCAATTAACTAACTTATATCTTTTTGTTAAAAAAACAAAAGTTATTAATTATCTTCGAAATTTTGTTGAAGTGATATGTGTCAAAAATTTAGATAGAAAAATTGAAAACTAAACATGTACAATAAATTTTTCATAATCGGTGCATTTATTTCATTATTGTGTAATGTATTATTTTTGGTAACGTTGGGAATGGTGTTGGTAATATACTCAAATTAATTATCATAATTAAACATTGTCTCTTTTTTTGGGAAAGAAATATTCCAACTTGTAATAACTTTATAAAATCCTTTTTTCGAAAAAAATATTCCATACGTAATTAATTAACTTATATTTTAAAAACATTAAAACATTAATTATTGTAGAATTTTTTTGAAAATGACATGTGTCAAAAATTTAGAAAGTTTGTTTTGTTTAAATAGATATATGTATAGATATATAGATTTGCTTTTCTTGAAACTCAGTCTTATTTTCTAAAACAAAAACACAACCAAAATTTATATTTAAAAAAATAAAGAAAAAGAAAGAGTTTATCGAAGTCACCGTGGCATCACAGCAATCATCCAAAGGTTGCACAGATTTCGGCCTCAATCTAACCCCCACAACCCAAGGAAATGGAATGCAACGGTGCAACTTCAACTACAAACCCGGCATTGTTGTTTCCTCTCTGCTCATGTTCTTCGACTTCTAGCCATGGCGTCGGTTGCCCAAATTGCTCATTTTCTGAGATGGGCACGCCCCAATTTCCCGCTTCAGAATGGATTTCCCGGGAAGTTTGACTGTCGCAGCAAGGGGAATGTTTCTCTCTCCATTTATGGTCATGGGCTTGGACGACGAAGCTTTTCTTCGCCTACTTATCTCTGCTCTGCTGCCAATAAACCCTCCTCTTCCAGTGATATCAGGTTCCTTTCTCTCTCATCTGGTTGATTCCCCTGCCCCCCCTTTCTTTAGATACGATTGCTCGATTTTGATTTTGTGGGTGAATTTACTATTTAACAATGTTAATGCTTGTTCAATATTTTGTGAAATATTGGATAGTTTTATATGATAACTTGGCGATGATTGCTTGATGTTGATTGTGTGGGTGAGTGTGCTATTTAATAGTGGTAATGGGTGTTCAATATTTTGTGAAATATTGAATAATTTTATAGGGTAACATAGTGATGAGTGCTTGATTTTGATTGCGTGGGTGAATGTGCTATTCGACAGTGCTAATGGGTATTCAATATTGTGTGAAATATTGGATTGTTTCATGTGATAACTCGATCAAATATTAGCAAAGTTTTAGTTGTTCATGTTGCTTGGTGAGGCAGTGTTTACTACTTAGTGCTCAGCATTTTTAGTCTGATCAATTCGCACTTGTGCTATGAGGATATGCCAATTCTGGGCCTTTCGGACTAAACTTGCACTTGCGGCTCGATCTATTTGACTTAGAAAATATGCTGATCAACCAAAGTTGGCCCAAAGCCTTATCCATGCAGACCAGCAAAACACTTATACACTTTATAGTTCATGATTTTGACTGAAATTCTGGTGAAACCTGGGATTCAGTCTCCCACTAACCACAATTGGAATGCCTTGGTTTTCCCCCTTAGTCCCTTGTTTGGTTGGTTTTAAAAATTTATTGTTGAAAACTGATAATCTCATAATTATTATGCTTTAGTAGGGAAGTGGAAACTTAACAAATAGAAAATTCAATAATCCCTGCTAAAGCCGATTTCATATTACAATGATAGGCCTCTGAGCTAGGATCTAGGAACATGCAAATGTATGCTTATTTGGTTTAGGTTAAGGTCCAGATATGACGTGTCCCTGAAAATGCTGAAGCATTCCTTTTAGTAGTAAGGTGCCTTATTGTTAGATGTGAAATGTATGATGCTTGACTATGTAATAAGATCTTTGGTATATGTTGCTTGAGCTGAGTTACAGTTTTCGAGCAATGTACTTTGAACAACTGTTTGATTGAAACATAATCATTTTAGAAGTTCTTTGTTAAGTTGTTAACCCTTGTGTCATTCATTCTCTTGTTTTCTTTTTTCAATTTCCTTGAATACTGGATTACTCATATTTGATTGTTTGTCATGTACCAAATCCAATTTTTTGGTGCTGTTGAGAACTGTCACAAGAGTTATTTTAGTGGAATATCTTCTTTTCTTGACATGCTGCACTTTGATGTTTTTGTGAAATGCCAAATATTGAATTCATGTTGTGTTTTCATTGTATTTCGTAAAGGAAAAAGAGGGGGGGGGGGTTGGCAAGAGACCATTAAGAAGTGGCTGTAAATAAATAATTCTTTGTTGAGATATGTCTTTCTATTGTTACGGCTGTCTCTTCTTATCTAACTTGCATGATGCTTCTGCTATCAGGTTCTGATTTGCAAGTATGGCTTCCTGTATTCATGATTTTATTTGTGCTTCAGTTCTACAGCCAAGATACGGAGCGAGGTTCTCTCTCCTTTTCGTTCTGTTCGAATGTTCTTTTACCTTGCTTTTATTGCAAGTGGCTCCCTGGGTGGCCTAATAGCGATCTCACAACTTATCGGTGCTCTAGCCAATCCAGCAAGGGCAGCTGAAATCCTTGACATGGTCAAGGGTCTTGGCATTGATATTGGAGCAGTTACCACCTTTGCCTTTCTATATAGCAGAGAGAATAAGGCTAAAAATGCACAACTAGCTAGACTTGCAAGAGAAGAAAGCCTCTCAGATCTTAAAGTCCGCATTGATGAAAAGAAGACCATTCCTGTTAGTTCCTTGAGAGGAATCGCTCGCCTTGTCATCCTCGCTGGTCCTGGCTCCTTCATTGAGGAGTCCTTTAAGCGTAGTGAACCTTTCACTGAAAAGCTTTTGGAACGGGGTGTGCTCGTGGTTCCATTTGCAACTGATGGGGAGTTCCCTAATCTTGATTTTGATGAGAGCCAAGATATGATGGAGTCAACTAACAAAAGAAGACGGCTCTGGCGGTTGGTTCCTTTCAATGTTTCAGAATGGTGCAAGTGTGTATCTTTCGTATGAGCCGCCATTTTTTTTTTAAAAAAAAAATATACTGCTTGTGTTCTCTGATTTTCTGTCCTTACATAATCTCTTTTTTCTGTTGCAGGTGGATAGATGAGCAGAAAAAGTTAGCAAATGTCTCTTCTGAGTCCCCTGTGTAAGTATTTGCAAATCTTATGTTACTCAGATTCTTTATTTAACCTCAAGTGAGTGTAGGGTATTTTACATTCTAAATTGAGTGTTGACGCCTGACCCTTTAATTTAGATTAACTTGAACCGAAAAAGGGTTCATAAGATGGCTGGTTCAGGACCTCTACCCATGTTGGGTACTCAACAGTCCATGTACATGTCCGAGTCTTTGTAACACTGTTGCCATGTCCCTTATTCTGTGACTTAACTGTAGGCAACAGCTTATGTGCATACCATTTCTTCTCTGCAGGTATATGTCCTTGCGCATGGATGGTCGTGTTCGCGGAAGTGGAGTTGGTTACCCACCGTGGAATGCTTTTGTTGCACAGCTTCCTCCTTTAAAGGGCATGTGGTCAGGTGTCCTGGATGGCATGGATGGGAGAGTTCTTTGAAAGATTGTCCTGTTCTCTCCTGACAAGGTTAGCTTTTGGTCTCATTCATTGCAATAGTCACAGCTTTTGGTCTCATATGTGACAATAGTCACCAACCATTTGTGTATCTTAAGCACATCGACCCTTGTGGTGGGAAGCAATTTTGTTGATGAATCAGCTTGGATGCTTGGGTTAACTAACCCTTGTTTTCTCTTCATGTAAACATAGATATTTAGACAAGTTCCTTTATCCTAGTTAAATGAAAATGCATACCCTTTCTCTTCAGTTTTGGACTTTGCCACAGCTAATCTTATTCTTCAGCTTTTTCTCTGTTGCTATGTTGGTTTTACACTCATGATCGTCAAAATAAGAATTTAGGCAATTCTGCTAGGAGATAGAGATGGTGGATTGTAGAACTTCAGTAAAACCTGTTTGCTTTCATGTACAATTTTTGCTCAATGCCATAAAAACACCCCCCCCTCTCAAACCCCAAAAAAAAAAAAAAAGGAAGAGAGAGACCGTGTGGATCGTGCTACATTAGGGTGATAGGATTAGGATCGGGTACCATAGACACAGCCAATTCTTGAAGTCTTTGATTCCCCTGAATGACTTAAGGTAAGTGGTGGTTCTATGGAATGGGAGCATCCGGTATAGTATGTTTGAACATTTGCAAATTTGGAAGCCTTTGTTCTTTAAGTGCGAACCAAGACCACATTGTTTGATCAGCTGGTCATTGGACTTGGGTTCAGAGATAAAATCACACTGTTTTCCTTCCTTTTGGTTGATTTTGGTGAATTTCTAGGGACTCAGTGCATGTCACTGGCAACATCAAGCTTAGACTTGGGTACTGGGCAAGACTTCGAAGGAGCTGGATCATTGCACCCCAGAACTAGTTACCATCATACTTTGTCATGTATGTCAGCTGACTACAATTTTCACGAGAACACAAGCACCAGTGGAGTTGCAATTGTGTCACCACCAGGCTGCTATTTTGTTCAAAACCTTGGGAAGATGGAGTAAAGACCTTTTGTATTGACTTTCACCTGTTGCACTCTCTGTAATCAATGTATCGGAAAAGGGTCTTTATCCTGTCTTAATTACTTCGAAATATACTCCGATTCTATCTCAAACAGGTGATTATCTTGCATTATCAGGTTATGTTGTTGCGAAGTTACTACAATCCTCTATTGCCGTCAATGTACTGATTGTTATAGGGGTGGATCATCCTCACCCAATCCTAGGCCAGACCTAAGGGGGCTGACTTGTGACTGGCCGAACTTTGGCTTAGTCCAACTTCAGAACTGAGCTGAACCTGATTTATTCATGAGTTCATAGCTCCATTCAACAAAGCAGAGAAGCTTGGTTAAAGTTGGGTTAGACACACTTGGTGATCGTGAATTTGAAGCACTTTTTCGAATCTCGAACTAAGCTAGTTCAAGGGTTCAGATGGTCAATCCCATTAACTTTGTTGGTTTTTGTGGTCCGAGTTGAGTAAAGGCTGGCTCAATCCCATCTACGAAGACGTTTGGACAAGTTTGAAGTTCTTTTCAGACGGGGAATTGCATGAGATGAAGCTACATCATCCTCATCTTGGCATGCTAGTCCTTGTTTACCAAGGAATTGGCAAGGGAGCCTTCTTGACCTCAGAAAATTATGGAAAATGTTTGGATTATGAGCAAACATGGGAACAACAATCATGGGCTAGAATTTAGTGCTCAGAAGAAGCTGATGTATATTTGATACATTGAACAGAGGTGCTAATAATTCATCTAATGTCGAAAATTTGACATAAAACTTCGTATGCAGCACACCCCACATAGAGAAAGAATAGCTTATAGCTCATGCGACTTCTTGGATCTCATCCAATGCATAGTTGTTGGTTGATACATTTGCATAATTGACTTTGTTGAATCGCACCACCACTGGGTACCTTGTCTTGGGATCCTACAACTCGTCAATTTTCCACTTCAAGTCAATGAACGCTTGGAGAAGGAACGCGCGCGCGCGCACACACACAGAGAGAGAGAGAGAGAGAGATTGGTGACCTGATCAACAGTTACTACTGATCCAACACCCTTGTACCAGTATGATTCCTTCCTCAAAATTCTCACCTGCAAGACAACATCTAAACATCCTTCAAGTCTTCTTTTCTCATTTTGTTTTTCTTGGTTGTAACAAAAGATGAGGATCATAATTTAGGCATTCTCCCCCAACAGCGATTGAAAATTTATTTTCATAATGAAAAATTGCCAACATACTTTGATAATAGTTTGTCATAGCTAACCTTAGCACCCCTCTTAGGTCCAATTGGTGTTGGCTTAGCAGCAGCCGCGGGGGCCTTGCCTTCGGTGGCGGCGGACTCCTCGGCCGCCCGAACGACGAGCCTGGTGGTCCTAGGGCAGTTTCTGTTGGGCAGCATTGGGGTCAGCCCAATCCGGGCAGCCACTGATGATGCCATGCTACAGCTAGCCATTCTCTCTCTGCAAAAATCCAAGGATGAGAAAAATAGGGTCCAAGTAAGATAGGAGGATCAGTATGCGTACCTTGTTTGTTGTTCTCCTTGGAAAAATTTGCTATGTAGTGCGATATTCTTGCCCTATTGGATGTGGGTTGAGGAGATGAGTATTGGTTGGACCAGCAGAAACTTGCCACATGGCCACCATATCTCCTTCCGGTGATTCTTGTTGATGGTGTTATCTTTTCATAGCTTTGGAGATGGTCATGGGGTCTCTTTGATGTTTAATTTCCCCATTTTCTTTCCTTTGAAAATGAGGGCACGTTGGGTTTTTGCATTTTGAACAATGGCAATAGTAGCATAAATTCTTATGTAAAATTTTTTAAGGTTGGTTTTTAAAGACTTGAGCTTGCTAATGAAATATTTTAAAGTGTTATTTTAATTTAAATGACTTTTAATAGTTTATCTAATAATGACTTTTATCGCAGTAGCCCCTAAATACTATTAATCATCCCAATTCTTATTAAAAATCATCATAAAAGTATCAATCTCATGGTATCTCTTATATGATATGATTTTACACAAGGCTTGCTATGATAATAGTGATTTATGAAATTGTGTACAACAATATAATGTCTCTCTTTAATTTTTCTTTTTTTGATTTTATAAGTATCAATTTTTTAAAGTATCCACTTAAGAAACTGTGTACAACAATGTCTCTCTTTAATTTATTTTTTTTTTTGGATTTTATAAGTATCAATTTTTTTGAGTGTCCGCTTTTACATTCTTGAGGAGTTTTATTCATAATTGTCAACATTTTTTTTTTTTTTTTTTGGGGTATGGATGACTATATGAGACACCGATAGTTCACAAAATTACTTGGTAACCCATTTTTATTAATTGTTCTCATCTATGCTCAAATTTACTTTTTTGTTTTTTAAACAAGTTGTGTCTCCTATTTAGGCCTAATATTTAGCTAACTCACATAGGTCATAGGTGTATCATAAATCTAACACCTAAACCAGGCTAAGGTCCATTGGTAGTGCCCTTAATTCACCTTATTGAAGAAACGAGGGTAGTGTTTGGTTAGGAGAAGTTAATTTTCCTGAAAAATAATTTTGCAAATGTTCATTGTTTAGCGCCATAAAGGATGAAAAATTATTTTCCAGTAAATCACCTTCACGCCAATGGAGTAAAATAATTCCCATTTTGGGAAGAAAGGAAATTGATTTTGTTACTTCTACTTTTTTACAATGTGATTAGCTAAAATTTAGGAACAAAACTCGACTGCAACAATTTAAATTGAAACTTGACTATCCAACGGAAAAGAATAAAATAAGCTCAAATCCAAAGTTTTTGCGCAACATTTCAACATTTATATTCACCACGACAATTCAATAGACATTTTTTCACCATTCAAGCAATTCAGTTATTTTTGGCCACTAAAACAATCTCAAAGGTTTGGATCGAAATTTGATTATCGGAAGGAAAGATTAAAAAAACTTCAATCCATATTTTGAGTTAAACATTCCGTCACAGAGTCAACAGTTATCTTTGCCATAACAATCCAATTGACATTTTCCATCACCCAAATAACTTAGTTGACATTTTCCGCCACTAAAACAATTTTAACGGTCTGAACCGAAACTTAATTATCTGATAGCAAAGATTACAAGAAGTTAAAATCTGAATTTTGAGCTCAACATTTCTTCATTTAGTCAACATTTATCTCTACTACCACAATTTAGCGGACATTTTTTATCACTTAAACAATTCAATTGATATTTTCTATCTTTGAATGGATAATGATTTATCTTACACCAAATAATAAAAAATGTAATATAAAAATCCATTATCCTTGAAAAAAACATTTTCCAAAGAAAATGATTTTGTAGGAAAATCATTTCCCCTCAAACAAACACCTAATGTTCCCAAAGTTGATCTTGGAAGCCCCAAGTCGTTATGGCTCACTATATTTTTCCGAAGCCTGTGCTTGACCAGCAACATGAATTTAATACAATATATGAACATAGCTATCAATTAATTCAATTATTAAAGTATTGAAAAGCAGATTTTTTTATATGTTTAAGTTCAAATCTTACATATATTACATTAAAGTCTTAAAAAGTAGACTATACGTATTTAAAGATAAATCTTATGTATATTAAACTTTGTGCATTATTAACACTAATTTGTGCTCGTACTCTTGTAGAGGTATTTTCAATTTTTTAAAAATAATTTAGATAGCATATTTTATATAAGAGAATCTTAATTAAATGTTTTTGTAAAATGATCACACTTAAATTTTTAATAGTTATAAACTTATGGATATATAATTAGTTAATCACCCAAGAGTTTGTAATTTGAAAAAAAAAATTGAATAAATATTTTGATGAAACACTAAAATAACAATCCGATTAATGTTTTGGAAAGTACACAGGTCATACACAAGGAAAAATATAAGTTGTGCCATGCTTTTGCATGAGCTTTTATATGAACATAGCAGTCATTGATGTCAAAATTAAAACTTGTACATATATTAAATAATTTGATACTTAACAGTATGCAAAAGATAATAACTTCCACAAACAAATGATAAGTTTAAGAATAAACTGATGTATACAACAATAATTTCACTTAAACAATAATAGTTAAAATGCATTTTTTATGAGTTGCGCCAAACTTGGGATCTTAAAATGAGATTTCATCAACTTGTATTAGTTATGGCATCAAGAATTTTAATTTTCTAAATGATTTTACTAACTATTGAAGTGCACCATGTACTTGTATTTTTGCATCTCTATGTTTCTCGATGATCTTACTAACTAATTATTGAAGGTGCACCATTAGTCGGTATTTTTCCATTTTCGTCCACCAATACCTATAAACTAATATCCAATGTTCATTTCAAAATGTGTTCTTTTTCCATTTAAAAAGATAAAAAGTAAAACTAAAATAAAGAAAATATCTAACAACTATTATGTAATTAAAAATTTCATTTCAAGGAATATTATATGGAGATATAAATTCAAGCACCTTGATCATATAGCCACTGCTTTGCACCAATCTTATATGAGTATTTAAAATGTATTTTACATGAATTTGCACCAATCTCAGGATTATAAAATGAGGTTTCATCTACTCATATTAATCTTCTTATCAGTGGTTTTAATGTTTTTAAATGATTTTACCGATTGTTGAATGGCACCATCAACTTATATTTTTGCATTGTTATGTTTCTAAAATATATGACTTTACTAACTAATTATTGAAGTGCACCATTAACCTAAATTTTTGCATTTATTTCTACCAATACCTATAAGCCAATATTCCATGCTTATTAAAACTAAATTGAAAAGAATATCTTACAACTATGGTATAATTAAATTTTCCAATTTAAAGAATATTAAATTGGGGTATGAATTCTGGCACCTTGATTATACAGCCAGTGCTTTGTACATGCTCTAATTTGGTGTATAACCAATATGGCTAAATAACTAAAAATCTTCCAATATTAATAGTTGGATAAATAGCAATATGATTGACAAAGGTTACATCAAATAACACATAAGTATCTAAACCACAGCTTTATCGCCTTATATTCCAGTTGGCTCTATGAACAAATAACTAAACAACATATCCATTATGAACCTGAGAAATAGCACATAAGTATCCGAACTATGACTTTATTGTTCCATATTTTTCTACTTGGCTCCATGAACAAATCATTGAACAACATATTCATGATGAACATGTGAAATAGAATAATGCAAACTTGAATATATTTGATGCTTCGATATGATATTAACTTCTTGTACCACTCTTGCTCTTCAAACTATCCAATATATAGCAACCAAAATCCGAACTGAAAATAAGTAATTAAAACCCATCTCATTCAACCATAACAAATGGGTCAATAATAAGAAAGTAGGACTTGAAAACAAATCTCGTAAGCAAAAGGGTTAACAAGGCACACAACCATATAAGGAATTGATCGCACTGACGTTCATGTCTGTGGGTACACTATAGGCAATATGATAAAACCAGCTGAAATCATCCACAAATATTAGGGAAAAAAAAGAAGCAAAGCTTTATTATCAAATAAGATTGAAAACTGAAAAAAAAATTCAAAAAATTAAAACCGAGTGAGGAAGACTTAAATATAAAAAATAGACACCCATGTTGTGATTCAAATCTTTGATAAAAGAAAACCAAAATTCCTATAAAGATTAGTATGGACATTAAACACAAGATAATGATTGAGGAAGAGCTAATAGAAAAGTAGAAGAATGGGCAACTATAGGAACTGATCTAGATTACCTTAAAGAAGAAAATGCTATGAATTGATGAACCTACAACTGATGATCCCATAATAAGTGAAACGATTGTAGTTAATGTGGCCATTGTAGACAATATTAGAAATGAAGAATAATTAAATAAACAAAACATGGCAAACAAAATAACGGAAAAGAAATAAACTCAAATTCACAAATTAAAATTAGCCCTAATTCACCAAATGGACCTCAAATTCATGATTCACACCCAAATCTGAAGACATCAACCTACCATCTTCTAATCGACCTGAAAAATGATGCAAAGTTCTGCATCAACAGTGAATTATAGGAGCATGTACCCGTTGAGGTTGACATGAGGGAGCATCTGAAAGTGAGAGCGACTTGACTGATTTGGTGATATGATATATAGTAATTGTTGAAGACTGGAAAAGAAATGTAAATCTCATGGTGGTAGAGAAGAGGAGAGTAGGAGAGACAAAATAAAAAGGGAATGGGAAGCCGGGGAAAAGAGAAATGCCAGGGATTGAAGCATTGATTGAAAAGAGATGTTTGAGAGAGAGTGGGAAAAGTGGAAGGTTAGGGAAAGTTATTGGTAGAATCAAGGGAAGTTAGAGAGAGAGAGAGAGAGAGAGAGTTCCAGGTGAGTTTTTTTTTTTTTTTTTTTTAAGAAAAGAAAATTTAGGATGGTTAGATATAGAGATGAATCAAAATTTTCGAAATTTGAAATTTAAATAGATATTAGACAGTAATTTTTCAGAAATTACCTATAATTCTAGTATTAAGGGAGGACAAGTTTATTAATCTATCATCATTCTACTACTTATAATATAAAGATTTACACCAACAAGACGATGCTTGAGAAAAATGGTGCAAACCTTAGAAACCGTTCACCATACCCTTCTCCTTGTAAAGGAGGTTGTGGGTTGGTGGCCTAAAGCTTGGGTTTAGATTGGCTTGTTATCCGTCTTTGATAATTAAGTCTTAGTTTAGTAGTTAAGGCTTAGGTTTTCGGGTACATTAAGTTCGAAATTCGAATATCGCCTGTCACGTTGTATTATATTATCTTTATGGCTCGTCTAAATTTAACCCAAAACAAAAAAAGGTTCAGCCCATGATCTAAACCTTTTCTTCTTTTTTTTTTGGGTATGGAAAGCCCATGATCTAAACTAATAGGAGCCCAGCCCACTCCATTTTGGTAACAGCTTGAACGCGCATTGATGCTTCATCCAACACCCCAGATTGCAAAAATGGCCGTTTCGCGCCCTAATTGTGTCTGGTTCTCTCCCCGCCATTGACGAACTTCACTACGAGAATGAAGAAACGTTTCGATAACAACCCTAGAAAACGATCGCAAGCCTCTCGAAACCGATTTTGTTTGTCGACTTCTGACGAAGCTTCAGGTTCTCTCTCTCTTTCATCCTGCTCTTTCATCCCTCCTTCGATATCTCTTCCGGTGATCAGGGTTTCGGGTCAATTCATTTCGTGAATTGCAGTTTAATAAACTAGAAATTTCGTAATTCAGGTTCATCTTAGATGAATGTGAAATTTTGCGTTGATTTGATTGCGATGACCAATTGATAGTACAATCGATGAAAACCCCAAAAAGGCTTGAAATTCAGAATTATCATATTCTATAGTGATTTTTGCAATCCGCGTTTCTGATGGAGATTTTGTATGTGCACTGCAGTTTAGAAAGATTACAAGAGACTCTGTAAGCTTTGTTGTTTTTAGTTAGGAAAGAGAAAATCTGCGCTGCAAAATTTGAATCCAGTTAGATGAAGGGAAATAAGAGCAATCAAGAGCTTTGTTGCTCCATTGAACACACTCAGAGATCAAGTATAACGAATCTCTTCGGTGTTTTTCTTTGGTTTTCTCCTCCAGATATTATTAACGCCAAAAAGGTGAAGTTCAAGGAAGCTGAAACTGAAGAAAATCATCCTTCAAGTCATAGATTTGATGCTTATTCCGCTCCATGTGAAGTAATAGAAGCTCCACAATGTAAAGCCTGTGAATATAGCTGTTCAATTTTCTGTTTCTCATCTGTTAAAGCTCTTCCAAAAATCCCAAACTTTTTTTTCCTTTTTTTTGGTTGGGGGGGGGGGGGGGGGGAACTGTAGCGGCATGTCTGGTGGTACCATGTTCGATGCTCTTCACCTGACCCATCAAACAATTTGCAGGTTCAAATGACCCAAAAACCTCTGAATATGCATTTTTCAAGAAATTAAAGGAAAATGTAGGCTGCACTTCTCGCCCAAATCCAGTGGATAGAGAGGGTATATCCTCCAAGAGTTTAAGGCCAAGCAAATATTTGGGAGGTAAGTTTATCATTGGTCTGCTCTTAAAGAAAATCCTTTGGGAAATGCAGATGACAAGATTGAATATGAACTGTTGAGTGTGGTTTCAATATGTTGCTGAGGTGGATCAGACATGATATCTTATGCAGAATTGGGTAGCTGGAAATATAATGATGTTAAGAAGTCTAAAACGGGTGATATTAGCTCTTTCCCATCTCCGAAAGAGGCTGCCTTAGGGGGTTCAGGTGCTTTACTGTGTGCTCCTATTTTTTGATGAAATTTTCGTGCACTTGATTACTTAACATGTTGGATATGACTTCAACAGCCACGAACAACGAGGTAGTTAAGGATCAGGAATGGTTCAAATCCTCAGTTCTTATCAAAACACCAACAGCCATTGATCTAGATTCCTTTCTTGCAAGCAACACCAATGCATCAGCAAAACCAGGTAACCCGTTTTGTCAACTTCAACTCTTTCCAATCCAAAGTGTTGGAGGGAGCGCAAGTTTATCCAACATGTGAATTTTTATTGTCATTCGCCAAACGGTTAGTTGAATGGAAACTGTTATGTCACTGGCTCACCAGTGCTGGCTCTTCATGATTCATATGTGCGCTTCGGATATTGATTAGTTTTTTTATTTTTATTTTTTGATAAACGATATGATTAGTTGTATGCATGGACCGTTTAGACCATGTCATGAAATCTATTTAATATCGTGGTAACCTTTATGTACAGAAACGCAATGCAGAGATCAAGATGTGTTTTCATTCAAGAGGCTGAAATTAAAGCAGCAAACTGTGAAGACCTTGTTTCCTGTAACTGATGAACTCCCAAAGGAGTTAGGTGCATGACTGTCTTTTAAATTGCTTTGGCTTCTGTTCCTGTGACGAATATTGACAGATACTTTGCTAGGTGTGATGTGGTCTCTCTGCTCCTACGCCGGCTGCTTCCCGAGAATTGTGAAAACACTGTATGTCCTGTGATGTTTAGCCACTGAGCATGAATCTGACCTTTACTCCATTAGTCTTATACTATAACTCATTTTGGCTAAAAGATAATTATTTGTTAACAGCAATCAGAAAGCCTAAATCTGAGACAAGAAGAAATTGAAGACAAATTTCAGCTATCCTGTTTGCCTGATTCAAATATTCAATTTGAGGAGAATTGGGGAACTTCAAGGAAGCTTTTGAAGACTGAAGATGGTTACTTCTTACATAATGATGACTCCCCTGGTTGGTGCCTAAAATTCAGGGGGAGACATCCTTACTGTGAAACAGTTGAAGACATTGACCATTCTGCTATTAGGCATGTTGACAGAGTGCTTCTTGGGTATGCAAGAAACAATGGGGGTAGCTCCTCAAATGATATTGATCCTGGGTCTTGGTCAAACACGCTTGGAGATGGAAATCGTTCGATGTGGAGAAATGAAGGTTATGATTATCCTACTGAAGAAAGAAATATGTTGAAATGGAGAGATGATGATTATGATTATTCAACACCTAGCAATACAGACCCCAACATCATCAAGCATGATGTATGTGGCCAGTTCTCACAAAATGATGTTGGCAGTTCCCACTCATGCAAATTTAGAGACGAGGCTCCTTCATATGGAGATCCTGATGGGGACTGTGGTTCCATTATGAAAGACATCAACACTGAGGGACGTTCTCTCAAGTACAAATGTGATGTGGCTAATAGTTCAATGTTATGTTCTGATCGGTGGTGTGACTCTGCATTTCATGGGTCATTTGAAAGGTTTGGATTTTCTCAATCCGGTGATCTCAAAGATTATGCTGAACCTAGTAATTCAGATGATTTCAAGTCTAGAAGAGAACCCTGCCCGCTTTTACTTCGCTGGGGAACCCATGAATTGGATATGCAAGAGTCATCACGTACTAATATGGAACTTGATTTATATGCTTCATGTTCTACAGACAGTGAAGACCATTTACTTGCCCTGGAAAGTAATACTTCTGCGGTAGTATATTCATCATCCTTCCCTTGCAGCTACAAACTTCAGGATCGTATTATTCACAGATGTGCTCCGTTACCTTTATTATATGGTCCAGCACAACTTAACCTAGGTGATGATGGCTTTTTAAAGAACATAGTCAGGGGTAGCCAATTATTCTTGCTTCCACAGAACCAGCTTCCCTTCACTGAAAATGTGGTGTTTGACTGGAACCGTTCTTCCACAGAACCTTTACTCCTACCTCAAATCTCTGATTCTGATATGGGGTTGAAATCCAATTTGCTGACTGGTTTCTCTGACAAGCAAGATGGCATTTCTACTGATGATGTTCTGCAACTTCTACAACAGGAAAATCCAAGTTCGAAGCTTCTTCTTGAGAATGAGAAAACATCCCGATTAGAAGATTGGTCCTCGATGAATGTGCATATTCCTGCTCCCCAGGAGGTTTCATCTTGTCTGCAGCGTCATCAGGTGAGATGGATGGATCCAGAAAGCGAAACTTACAATGATGACAGTGATACAATGGCCAACTATTTGTGATTGTGCTCTGAGGTGATTTCTAGATGCCTTGACTAAAGATTTGCTGCTGCAATGGGCAATTCCTTGGGCTTTTCATGGTCTTTCATTTTGTAAGCACAGGTAAATATACTGGCAGATTGACAGCAAGAGACAAAGTTGAGTATCACTATGTCGTGATCTATTGGTGGAAGTGGGCAAAAGAGTGGGTTGGACTGGGCCTGAATCAAACCCAGGTGTACTGGACCAATCATCCATGGCGCACCATATTAGATGGGCCTAGTTGAGCTTGCTTGCAGGGTTGTTAAACACATGGCCACCTAGCAAGGAACCGAACTCACATGACAAAATAATTCAATTTACGATTATTGCCTTAGCCCAACTTGGCACAGAAGCGTATCCAGCTAGTCTCATCAATAGCACGAATCACCCACGGACTAACCTACCCTTCTATTTTCTACGTTTTTTTTTTTTTGGGGGGGGGGGGTGTTTGGTTTGTAAACCTTGCAAAATTGACCCGAATCTTAAACAAACCAACTAACCCATATCTTACTCAACACCCGAAATAGCTAACGAGAAGTGGACCTGAAACCGAAATTGATCCACCACTAGCAAATCTTTTCAAACTTAACTTTATTTGCAAGATAAGCTTATTTAATCAAAAATTGAGTGATATGAATCTACCCGAACCGAAAATGACCTGATCCACATTCGAAACCAAAACAAATCTAATTCATCTGAACAAACCCAGTCTGATCCGAAGTTAACCTGATCTGAAACCAAACTGAATGATCTATTTGTTAGGTCTCGTTGTTTGTAAGCTGGACATCCACTGGTCTCTGTGCCCCTATCTAGGAAAGATCTAGTGGGTTTGACAAGCCGAAGGGTGAAGGGTTAGTGGGTAAAGGCTGGCCCTAGGCCTAGTTGCTTCCATGCATACCTCAAACGTGAGAGATGGATCGACATACCTCAGGATTCGAACCAAGGATTTTCCTTGGAAGGGGGGGAAGCAGATGTCATCAGGACAAAGCATGCTTGGCATGGACTACCGTAGCTTGGGTTGGCCTGTCTAGGGCCTCTGGGCTTTTAGTGTATTCTTTTAGCAACTTTTGGGACAAAAGTCAAACATGGGAAAAAGAAAACAGTCGACTTGCAGGATGAATAGCATGGCTTCATCATTATGTGACTCGACCTTGGTGTGCATAAAGCCTATCGCCATCTTTCTACAATAACTGCTATTGGACTCTATATTATATATAATCAATGAAATTGTAATTGACTAATTGGTGATGTCCTTTACACAGAAGATGTCCTTTTCTTTGTTTGTACAAATACAAACAAAAGAGACATGTGGGAAAGAATCTTGACAAGAGATTCTCATCTAAATCTCACTTATGTTGCCAGCTACATCTATTAGCAAATCAAAAAAAGTGAGCAAAAGGTTAGGCTTAATAAAAGGTAAAATTTATCGATTTTCCGAAGAATATATTTTACAAGTGTATTATTTAAAGCAAAATAGAAGTAAATTATAATCCTCAAAGTCCTTTCACAAGATCATATTAGAGTTTTCTCTATGATAACGAAAAGAAAATTACAATACGACGGAATTAGAGGTCTAAACAGAAATATCTTCTATATCTAGTGTGGTGCTCTATTTTCTTCTCTAAGGATATCTTTGATCGTGATGGTATTTCCCACTACTTTAGGTAATGAAGAGTATTTTGTATGAGTGCTTGGATTTCTCTTTATGCTTGAATTTCTCCTTTAAGCACTTGGATCAAAATTTTGCTGTCTCATTCGATGTAAATGTATTTGTACCTTGTTAGAATTGCTCCTTCAATTCTCCCTTATAAACAATTCATATACGATAAAAAAAATTTGTAGATTTTCTTCTTATACATAAACTTAGATGTAAATGTACTGTTGAACTATCGTGAGCACATAAAATATTATTAACTTCGCATAAATTACAACTTATAATATTAGACAAGCGACAACGTATACTACCAAATTAGCAATGGAGGTGCCGATCTTGCTTTTGCTCTTTTGCGTCTACAAGCCTACTATGATTTGCTAACTAAGCTACTAATATCCAAATGTAAAATTTATTGGGGGTTAAATTTTCATGTTAAGTTTAAGAACATTGACAAACAAGCTGTTACAACTTCATATAGCTAGTAGTATTGGAACACGTAAGCTTAATTTAGAGGCAACAGGATTAGTTTTGCCTCCTTGAAGAAAGCTCTATTTGTAACTACAAACTTGGTAACTAAGCTTTAATCTTCAACTAAATAAGCTTATATTGTTTGAGATTATGTCGAAATTTTGAGGCGTAAGAGGGACAGTCTGATTGTGAGGGGGCGTTTGATTATTAGAATTAGAATGGAAAAGAAAACTAAGAATGACATTTGGAAAAATAGAAATATATAGGATTTGATTTCTAATATCATATATGTATGTTTGGTTGAATTAACTAATCAAATCATATACAGTAACAACTGTAGTAGCAACAATGGTACGTAGTAGGAGCTATAACAGTACCAGCAGCATTATATCTATTTACGTACTAATGTATTATCATACCATCTCAAATGGTGTCTTGTTTTCCAAAATAAATGTAGGCAACCTGGTCATAATGTGTTTTGTAGTCAAAACACAGTTCCCACAATGCATGGGAGGTAAAATTGCTTCAAACCTCAGTGCCCTTGCAATTTCTAGAACATTTCTGTTCTTTCTTTCCGCTAAACCATTTTGGTGGGGTTTATCTACATATGAAGTTTGATGCACCACTTCTGTAGCAGTAGCAAACTACCTGCAAGAGTAGAAGTCAAACTACAGAGCATCGTCAAATCTTGCAGTCTTCACAACACAATGAAAATGTGTTGGAAAAAATTGAAATACGCATCAATTATCCCAAAAGCACGTGACCTATGCTCAAATGTGCTCAAAAAATCTAAAATTTTATCTGGTTGGCATCTTATAAGGACCCCAAATATCCATATTTATCAAATCGAATGCATGTTGGCTTCTTGTTTATCTCATAGGGAAAGGAAGCTTCGCAAATTTAGCCATTGGATAAGTAAGACAAATTTCATTACTCTTATTTAACAAGGGTGACAAATAAGAGATACATGCTAGCTTAGATATGGGTGCATGACCCGGGCTTGACGGTACAAGGTGTAATCCCGCTCAAACCCTTTATTATAAGATTGCGTAACTTTATTCACTTGCTTCATAAGAAAATTTGTCACATACTCGATAAACTTTAGCTTATCATTTCTCTTCTCTTTTAAAGGCGCATCAAGAAAATAGTTGAGTCATCCTTTCTCTCTACCAAGTGCCTTTACTGCCTTTATGTGTAAATCACTAACTCTTGTACAACATAGATCTCATGATAGAATATGCGACACACATCCCTTGTCCTTGCAAGCTTAGATATAGAAAGTCGTCTAAAATCGAATAATGAACCCCAAAATGCATGTGCTACTTTCAGCCCATTCCTGAGCTTAATACCATCTTCATGAGTGATTTCAGCCTTTCGATCATTTGGCATATTCGTAAATGAAACATTTCTAGCAATATAAACATCCTGCGTGCTTTCAAAACCAGGACCTATATGATCTACTTATTGTTATGAAACAAAGAGCATGAGCAAAACACACTACTTGCCAAGGAATGGTCAAACTCTTCATTAGTGTTAACATGTGTTTGTTGAGTCCTTTCTATATGAGGAATCCATTTCAGCAACTCCTTATTTTGATGTTGTATTAAGCTAAAGATGCCTCCTCTTTATTGCAATAACTAGATTCAATATGAACATGTGCATTAACAACAATCCTTATCTTAAAATTATAGATGCTTCCTTGATTCTTGAAGCTTTCACTGTCCTTCATTTGAGGAAATTAACTTTTGGGCTATAGATGCCAATTAGGATAGCCAATAACTTGTCAACACTTCTCTTTAGGATGTTCTTTATCTCCACACATTCCACATCTATCTTCATTGCCCTTATTATATTAAGCAAAAGTTTCAAACTTATTGTTGCCAACATCTAAAACTACTCTGTGCATCTTCTCTTGTTGCATCATATTCAAAGGTGACATTATAAGAATCTGACTCCTTAAAGCTTGATATTTATCATCAAGTCTACTGAGAGACTAAAATAATTTCAACCATTACTAAAAAATCTGATTTTTCCGACAGAATTTTCGACCGAAAAAGTAACTTTTTCCGTCGAAAAA
Source organism: Carnegiea gigantea (assembly GCA_029747015.1). Lineage (NCBI taxonomy): Eukaryota > Viridiplantae > Streptophyta > Magnoliopsida > Caryophyllales > Cactaceae > Carnegiea > Carnegiea gigantea. Next base: position 200,461 of record JAKOGI010000423.1, read on the forward strand.
ATGATTTTCTGATGGAATAGCCGACCGAAAGGGGCGGTCGGAATAAAGCGGGTCGGGAACATGTTCCGACGGAATATAACATTCTGTCAGCACTGTTCCGACAGAAAACGGAGGCCGTCGGAATGGGGTTCCGACGGAATACCGACGGAAAAGCTTGCATTCGACGGCCAAAAGGTCCGTCGGCTCCATCTGTCTCAATTTTTAAAAAAATCAAAAAAATTGAAAGTTCTGTCTAAATCTGTCGGAATTCTGTCGCAATCCGTCGGAATTTTTAGAAATTTTTTAAAAAAAGGGGCATCCTGAGCAAGCCCAAAACCACATTTAAAATCCAAAATCTACCAATTATTCAATGAAATTTCTACAACCAACACAAATTACCATATAATTCTTAAATTGTAACTTTAATTTCTCAATTTCATCAAAATATCTACTACAAATTAAACAAAAAACACTTACATAGTAAATTTTCATATTCACATCAATACAACCAAATTCAAAACCCAAAATTACAAATAACTCAATAAAATTTCAACAACCAACACAAATTATCACATAATTGTTAAATTCTAGCGCAAATTTGTCAAATTCATCAAAAAACTTACTACAAACTAAACAAACCACTTACTTGAAATTACAAGAGGAATTTGGTGGTATAATTGGGTTGCCGAAAACAAAGTGGACGGCGGCGGCGGCGGTAGGCTAGGGCGGCGGCGACCAACGACGCTCCCTCTCTCTCTCTCCAAGTCGTGCGCTGCCTCTTTCTCTATTTTACCATCCGAAATGAAGACGAACTCGGGCTGGGGGGTTTAAAAATTTGTCCGACGGAATATTCCGTCGGATAGCGACGTCCGACGGAACGTCTGACGAAATATTCCGTCGGACAAAGAATATTTTTTTTAAAAAAAATTTTATCGATTTTTGCTGAGATCTGGTCAATGCTGACCAGAGTTCCGATGGACATTCCGTTGGGACTCTGTCAGTTTACCGACAGACTGATGGGATTCCGACGGAATAAATGTCCGTCGGAACATTCGCCGCCTCGATTTACTTTTCCTGTCTTCCCATCGCCCTGTCCGGCGGCCTTCCCGACGGTCTCTTTTTCGATCGGCATTTTCCGTCAGAAAAAACAAAATTTTCAATAGTGAACTCTTCCTGTTATTTGATGGAAACAGTCAAGAAGTTTATGACGATCACCTCATATTACTCACCCATATAACAGTAAAGCCTTATTTAGTCTGTTTGGTAAGGAAACTATAATCAGCTTGGATTGTTTGAATCCAAAGGATATCAAACGTGATGGCAGTTTAGCAAATCATTGTCTTAGGGCTTGCTTCAAGCCATATAAAGACTTCTTGAGCTTGCAAACCATGGTTGTAGGATATTTTGGTGTACTAGCTTGTAAGGAATCTGAAGATTGACGTAAGATTGACTCCCACTATCCTCTATATCTTTTTGGCAGCATCATGTAGACTTCTTCATTAAGGTTTCCATGTACGAAAGCATTTGTCACATCCGTTTGACATCTGTGCCACCTTTCATGGTTGCTGCTGCTAAGAGAGTCCTAACAGTGGTCATTTTTGTTACAAGAGCAAATGTCTCTTCATAATCAATCCCTTTTTATTGTCTACATCCTTGTACAACCAGCTTAGCTTTCTTTCTTTTAACTGTACCATTAGACTTATACTTAGTCTTAGGCAACCACTCACACCCAATGGATCTTTTCCCAGATGAAGCTGAATAATTTCCTAAGTAGCATTTCTTTCTAAAGCTTGTAGCTCAATGTTCATAGCTTTACACCAGTTAGGATTAGTAATAACTTCCTCAAAGGTCGGAGAATCATACATGTTATCTAATGAAGCAACAAAGACTTGATATTTTGGGTGAAGATGATTGTATTACACATGATTTGCAATGGAATAATGAAATTTACTAGGATGTGTACTTACATTAGCAATGACATAGTCCTATAGCCACCTAGGTTGGGACTTGTTTCTTGTGGATTGTTTGAAAGGTTGAGAAGGGCTGTGTATCTGATCTAGACTGTTCTGCATTGACAGCAGAGTTGGAGGCTGAACGAGATTGACTAGATGACTGTGAGACAGCTATGGATTCATCATCCATCCAAACTGTAGGATGCGTAGATATGGGTGTAGCTTGAATATAGACTAATATATCATTTCAAAATGGAGAAATATGTTTAACAAGTTGAACATCTCTGGACACAAAGGTAGGTTTGGTTTGCAAATTGAACAATTTGTATCCCTTTTATGTGGCTGGATATCGAAGCCACACACAAGTATACTTCGTAGTTTAAATTTGTCTGTGTCGAGATGTGGATTGCTAGTAAACACTAGCATCTAAAGGTTTTCATGTGGGAGTAGGAAGGTGTTTGATAAAAATCATCACAAAGGGATTTTTGTGTTGAAGAATTGGTGTAAGTTGTCTATTTATGATGTTAGCTGTAGTCAAAACACAATCACCCCAAAAACTAGCAATTAGCCTGAAATCTCAATGCTCTAGCCATTTTAAGCACATGCCTATGTTTCCTTTCCACCTTGCTATTTTATTGTGGTCTGTCGGTACATCAAGCGTGATGTATGATGCCATGCTTACCAAAAAATTGTTGACAAGGTCCACTATCAAACTGAAGAGCATTGTCAGACCTAATTATTATGATCTTACTCTGAAACTGTGTAGATATAAGGTGTATAAACTACTCCAAAGTATTTAAGGCCTGAGACTTGTACTTAAGCAAATATATCCATGTTGATCTACTAAAGTTATCGACAATAGTCAAGAGGCATCTAAATGGTTTGCGAGTAAGTACTCTATAAGGTCCCCAAATATCCATATGAATTAGCTCAACGGCAGCTGCACTTTTATTCTAACAGATTGTGTATGGCAGTTTTATAAACTTTGCCACAGGATAGGTGATGCAAACCATTTGACTAGTAGAGTTCTGACATGGAAAAGTGGCAATGTATTTAAGTTTTGACATAGGTGCTTGACCTGGTCTTTTATGCCATAACTCATAGTCATTATCACTACTATTCCTATGCTGAGTATTTGAACTAACTTGCTCAGAAACAATAGCATTTGCTAGATCATAAGACTGTTTGATACATGGATTATTCCTAGGAAATGAAGGTCTTCACGCTCCTTACCAATCCCCAACAGTTTCTTGCTTGCATAGTCCTGTATTAGGCAAAATTCAGGATAAAAAGTGACAAAACGCCTATTATTCTTGACCAGCTTGGATATTGATAGCATATTATACTTAAATTTTGGCATATGCAAGACATCTTTAAGTTGCAATCCATTAGCTAAGTTCACATACCCCTCGTAAGATATCTAGAAGTTTGAATATTAGGCAAGTATATCTTAGCTCCTTTTGACAATTTCTTGAACTAATTAGATCTATCAATATGTGCATAAGACATATGATCGTCTCCACCTCATCATCTATCTTAGTATAACAGTTAGACTATAGTTACAGAGGTATTAGTCTCATCAGTTGATCATATTAATGCTGAGTTAGAGTAAAATTATGATCTCCTTTGCATCCAGTACGGACATTGTTTGATTTAACCTGAGCATTAACTGCAGTCTTATTCTCTAAATTTGGGATATATCTCTCCCCATTCCTTGTATTTAGTGCTCTTACACTCTTCTTTTATGGAAACTTCTTGTGCCTTGGGTGCCAAGAGGAATAGCCAATCACAATCCAACACCTTCCCTTAGAATGACCTTTATTACAACACTGTGAACATCTTATATCATCATATCTGCTAAGTAGTGATGTTGTTTCCACTTCAATTTTGTTGAGTTCTAGCACCTCTGTTTGAGTGTATTCCTACTGAAGATTGAACAAACTATTTTAATAGTTGGCAGAGTGTTCATTAGGAGCATTTGACCTCTTTATGATCCATATTTGTCATCCAGTCCATTGAGAAACTAAAATAACCTTTATTCTTCCTTTTGTTGTTTCAAGACACTGGTCCTAATCTCATATGCAATCACTGTAAGATTAGACAATTGACTCATTCATTCTAATTCTTCCCACAAATCAGATTTTGGAATAGTGAAGCTTGATTTGCTTCAATGAGTAAACTTCTTTGTTGATTTGATATTTTTTTGATATGTTGCTCAAGGAGAATCTCTTTTCAGTGCATCCATGTCTCTCTTACTGAATCCAGAAAGAGTATGGACTTCGCAATTGGAACTAAAACTGAGGTGGTTAACCAGGCAATCCCCATGCTATTAGAAGTGTGCCACATTTCAACTTTAATTGAATCTTTGGAAGATCTGGTGGCAATTCCTTGGACAAATCCAAGCTTCCTCTTAGTGGCTAAGCCAATTTCCACAACTCTTTTCCATGATCGAAAGTTCTTAACTCCAATTAGCTTTTCCTGAATAGCTAATGAGTCTGAACCTTCCGAAGGATGCAAGAACAGTGGATTTTGTAAATCATTCACACCTATATTGTTGTGATTTCTCTTAGCAGACATGATCAAATCAAGATGAACTTGAAATCCTAAATTAAGATTGATATGATAGCTTGATTAATTGATGAAAATTAATCAATTGATTATGAAAAAATTGTATTTGATTGCGATGATAGCTTGATCCAATGATGAATCAAAATGTTTGATCGAAGAAGAAAATAAGTTTCAGGTAATTCAGGACCTTCTGATATGCTCTGATACCATGTTAAATTTTTTATATCAATTGAGCCTTAAACAAATAATCATGCATATGAGCTCAAATGAGATTCCAACCCAACATTAGTTGGCAATTGGTGGATTGACTCATGAGCTTATATACATGCTCAAATCCGTTAATTTTATTAATATGGGATAACACCCACTTTTATACTCCAACACGCCTCCTTAGATGCAGACTACTAATAAGACCTAACACGTGCACACAATTTTAATCAAATGGGGATGGTGACAAATCAAGATCAAGCAATCTGCTTTGATACCTTGTTGAGTTCAGCCATGGATGAACTAGAGAGAGAAAGTGTAGAAGAATGTAATATGCTCAACCATTCATCACAACTAATACAACCTATATAGGTTCTCAGATGAACCTTGTTACAGACCCAAAAAAAAAATCTAAAATGAAGTAACTAATTCTGTTATTATGTAATAGCTCATTTAGCCTAAAGTCATAACCACCTAACCACCTCCTGCCAGCTCAACGACACCATATCAACTTCGACACTTATAGATGCACCACCTTGTTTCAATGCATAAACATTCCTAATCAATTTATATTTTTGAGAACCTTGACTCAAAGAAAATCTCCATTGAAGATGAGACTACACCTTGATTAGATTTAAAGAATTGATCTAGCAATTAAATATGAGCATTGTTTATGTTCCATGAGATTACTAGATTATTGTATACCTCCCATTGAGTTTCCATTATTGGATCATCATCTAGCTCTGCACATGTTCCAACAACAAAAACCATCTTATATTTGGTTGACAACTCAATCCCCGTTGCTCACTTCCTTATCATACAATTTGCTGCTCCAACTGATTTCTTACCAACATTGGGGAAGCCAGAAGCATTAGATGATGGATGAATAACAAGTTCTAAAGATCAACATAGTTCACATGAGCTTAATCACCAAGCATACTGAACCAAATGAACGCAAAATCACAAAAAAAATCCCTAAGAATCTTTCAATCTTTCTCCAACCTCAGAAATCACAAAGAATCTCAAAATTCAATTGTCAATATCTAAAAAAGAATGTTTGATCTTACAATCTATCTAAAACCAAGCTCTGATAACAAAACAAAAATTGGACCAAGTTAACAGAAATCAACCATGAAATGACTATGATGGATTTAAGAGGAAATAAGATCCTACAAACATAGACAATTGGGGATAATTATTTTATTCCCCAATTTATATGTCCTTCTCTTACAGTAATACCAACAACATCTAAACAACTGTAAGCTAACTACCTTAAGACACCTTAGTAGCTTTACCTAACCAACTATAACAAGTTAATAACCTCTTGTCTCAACAATTTTAGTGTACAATCATTATGTTTTCAGTTGCATAATCAGAAGATGAATGGTTCAATTTTAACTAACTAATGGGTAAGACTTTATAAAGTTTCGATAGTGCTAGCATGTACACAATTTAAACTAGAGCCAGCAAAATATGTTAGCAAATTGTTCGTACTTCTAAAAGTAGTATTGTCTTTCATATGATTAGGGGTTCATATCCCTTTACGTAGTATAAATCTTACCTCTTGCCTCGTACCAATCTTATGCCATGTTTTTTCTTGCTGTATGGTTAAATTATAAATTGTTTGTAAAAAGTTGTAAAAAAATTGTAAGGAACTATAAGCTATTGTAAACTAACTACAAGTGTAGTATGGAATATTTAAATATTACAAGAAATAAAAACCTTTCGAAGATTATATAGATTTTATACGAAACATAAAATTTTTGTTAAGGCGATGATATGGCATAATTTGTTTTACAGTCAACGCATAATATATGTTTTTGAAGTGCAATGTGCCTTGAAACACATGTTTGACATTAGTATGAAACTATATTGATAGCTATTATTATGTATTGAAACATAAAATGAATACTTAGGGTGTGTTCGGCAATAGTATTTTGGATAGCGTTTAGGGTTTTGACTAAGTCAATACACTCATTAGATAATTTTTAGTATTCGGTAACATAGTATTTTGAGTAGCATTTCAAATAGCATTTAGCATTTTAAGCAGCGTTTTTGAAAAGCTAACAGTATTAATATTTTGCATTCAAAAGTAGAGTGTCATATTTTTTTTGGCAAAAAACATCCATTGGAAATTTTATCTTTGGAAAATTTTCTATATCTTTTTATGTCAACTTGCATTAATCAGCTAACCCAACAGCTAAATTTACTGAACACATTTATTTCAATTGCTCATTCAAACAGCTATCCGCTAATAGCTAAATTAGAAACGCTATCCGCTACCTAAACAGCTATCCGTTACCTAAACCGCTATCTGCTACTTGAACCACTAATTTTGCCGAACAAGGCCTTAATCTAAATACACTAACAAAATGAATGTCGAATTTACACTAACATGATGCATTTGACATTATTAGGTTAAAAAGCCATGAAAATAAGAGGTTCTAACGATAAAAGTTAAAATGATGAATCAATAAGAATATGTCGGTGTACTTTTAGCATACTTTTTGTTGGTGTGAATATAATTTCTATATAAAGAAACTTGAATATCTAATAGCATTTGGTTATGTTGAATCACGCGAATAGTATTTATCTAACTAGTTACAACAAATGATTGGAATTGAGAATATCGAATGAAATAAAATCAATGTCCAAGTAGTATTGTTATCTATTTACATTAATTTCATTAAAATGTAATAATGATGAAAAATTAGTATTTATAATTGAAGCAATGTCATGTTCACAAATTGGATTGTTATTGCCACTCTATATGCTAAATGTTAAATATTGTTGTTTAAAAATAACATATGTAATAGCGATAAAAAATATTTGTCCTCATCTTTTTTACTCCTGAAATAACATGTTTGTCCTTAGAAAATTTACTTATTTTTCACTTTTTGATTCAAATTAATTTACTATAAATACATTGAATAGCCTCGTTTTCTCATCATTTTATCCCTTATTGTGGGCTCTTTATTGTTATGAACTCAAGATACGGATAGCCTCTAGGAATTATACTACTCTGTAGCCCCAACATTACAATGTCAGCTCGAAAAAACAAAATTAAAAAAAAAAATTCATGTGCCCTCGTATGCATGGTTATCTCATTATAAGTATACCAAGGTTCATTCCCACAGAGACTGATCCCGATTACAAAGTTTTGTGCCTTTTTAATATGCTAAGCAATTCAACGTTTGAGAGTTGAGCAATATAACAAGAAGGATAGAATTCAACTTGATCTAAATCAAAGGAAAAACTAAGCATGCAGGAACTTGGTTTGCCAAATGATGATTCACTCAAAATAAGTTGCAAATCCTTCTCATTAAGTCGATTTAATTTAAGGAAGGATAATCAAAAGTATCTTTTATCTTTCAATTCATAGTGAAATGCTTAGAATTAATTGCCCCCTAACTTCGATGTTTTCAATCATTCTACATTAAGCATGAATCTTATCAATGATGCTCTTTCGAATTGCAAATATATCTCCAGAATTTATGCAAACAAATCCAGAACCCCCAATTTTGCTTGCAAGTACTTCACCGAACATCTCAAACAAGTAAGTAGATGCCGATAAATATATTCAGAATTTAAACACTAAAATTATATTTAAGAAGCATCAACAAAAGTTTGATGGACTTGACAAGCAACAACTCAAATAAAAAAAAAATATCATCGACTTACAGATTTCTAGATTACAGAAAAGTGCTGACATATTAGTGCATCTCCGGTTGCCTTACGAATCTCGTTCTTATGCTTGCTCATTCTCTCTCTAATGCTGGGAAGTAGTGAGCCATGGTGGAAGAGATGTCCCAATTTGTCAGTAAATGTCCCTTAAATAGCCAAAACAACGTCAGATTTGAGAGTCAAAACCATCCAAATTCACAGGTGGGGAAGGTGAAAGGCCACACAATCCGTGCAATTGCACAGCTCGTGTTCTGTGCTGCAACACTTTGTTGATGTGGCCTGCTTGCTTGCTTCCATTCGACTAGACTACACAATCCATGCTTAGGCCCACGACTCGGCCATGTGGGTGTTGACCAGCTCATACTATCTCAAGCTTTGGTTATCAAGGCCTCAAGTCTACACACCCTGTTTTGATTGAAATGGTTTGGCTGTGAACGACTCCGAATTTCACTTTTGTAGTATATTGGTTTACTTTACTAGAATCTACGCAATCTCATCAAAGAGACCAAAAACCAAACGTAAAGTAGAAAAATGGGTGCAAACATACACAAGCACAACCGTTAAATCAATAGCGAACCATTCCAAAACGTCAAGCTTAATTGACGCTAATGATTTCTTGTTTTACTCTGTTGTCCACAAATTGATTGTTGGTTCTCATTCAATATCATCATCAAATTATGCAATAATGTCAAATTTTGATGGCTTCAGCCTTCAAGTAGCATTTAAATTGGTAGAACAAACAACAATATCAGCAATAGAGCACAAAATCTCAGTACCAAAAACCAGGGAAAAAAAATTAATAAATTGCAAAAATCAGCTGAAAAGGTACTTTTTAATTACCTTTCATTCCCCAAACTTTTTCAGTTTTTCCTTTCTCCATTGTATGACATTTTCCTTGTCGTACTCCACCCTCTCTTTGCCCTCGGTAAGCATAGGCTCCCTCATTTTCTCTTCCCTTTCCGTAATCGAAATTCATGCATTAAATCCCATTAACCAAACATGGCTCAAGTCCATTACCAGGTCGGTGTTCCATGAGAGAGAAAGAGAGTGAGACAAGCAACCAACCTCTGCTCACAAATACACATTTTACAGAGAGAAACAGATAACAGCTTTAGAGAGAGAAACACACTATACCCATTTCCGCTTTCCCCCAGCCACCGCCATTTCCGGCGTTATTTTTCACCGGAATGCCGGGTTTCCGGCGACCCATGTTCTCTATCTTGATTGTTGAACGGCCGATTTTTGTGGGCATCCCAGTTTTTGATTTTATTTGATTTGATTTTGTTGCCTTACTTTTTTGGCTCCTTGTCTGTACTACTCTCGGATCTCTCTCCTAGTTTCAAAGGTACTTGAGAATATATGTCCATTTGCTTTGCTTTTTCCGTATGTAGTGGATTTAGCTTTCTTGTGAACTAACTGATTGCGCTTTTATCCCTCCTTTTTCCTACAATGATTGTGGTCTTTTTGTTGATGTTTTGGTTGTGGTTTTTTTTTTGGGTGAAAATTATGTGGGTTTTGAAGAAGTGTGATCTTTTGTTAAATTAGATATGGGTTATGCCAAAAAAATGAGCTGATTATTTGAGGGGTTTGGGCTGCAAGGGAGGTTGAATAGTGATCTGGTTTGTGGGTTCTTCAAGTTTAGCTTGATTTTACTGAGATTTACTGTGGGCAGTGAGATTTCTGTTGGTTTTGAGGTGAAATATGAACCGATTATGTGCTTCTTAATTCACTGCCAAAATCTAGACTTGTCCCTATCATCCTTATTCATCCCTTCATTTTTCAACTCAAAGTTTTTTTTTTGATAGGTCAATTATTTTGGGTGGCTGTGGCTGACCGTTGGTATTTTTAATCTTGGGTTGTGAAAATGCCCAAGATCAAGCTAATGATTTAGATAATCATGCTGTTCTTTGCTGTTAGTATATGGTTGTTGATTTGGAATGTGGGGTTGAACAGTGTTGTGATAATTTTTTTTGGGGGGGGGGGGCTCCTTCTTTCTGATGATTATCTTGAGATTTTCGCTGGAATTAGCACCTCTGTTAGTGTTGATGTGAAATTTCACTCTGGATAGTGCTCTAATTCTCTGCAAAATCCGTTGACTAGTCCCTGTTATTCCTTTCTTAGAATTTGTGTTGATGGATTCAGTATCGTTCTTTTGATGGAATGTTCTCTTCGCTCTTTTATCTTATTTCTCTTTCTTGGCGGATTTTTCATGTATTGGGCTCTGTATTTTCTGATAGTCAGCAAATTCCTTTTTATGTTTATATGCTACTGCTTCCTTTTTATGTTTATATGCTACGGCTATTGCTTGTTCGTTTCCCTGCTCCTGTTGGGTTATATCTCTGAGCTTTGAAAGTGAAAGATGCTTGGTGTGAATGGAACTTTCATATGGGGGTTTGTGGGTGCTTCTGTAGAGAAAATCTTTTGGGCTTTCCATTGTCATTTTTCTAATTTTTGCTCGTCACTCCCCATTTACTGTAGATTAGTTGCATACTCAGCCCTTGCCTAGGTACTTGTTTGCTACATGTGTTTCCCCATTTGGTACTTGTTTGCCTAGGTACTCTTCATATGGGGGTATTTTTGCTCTTGTTTGCCTAGGTACTTGTTTGTGCATTGTGGATGGCGGTGCATTGCTGTTGTGAATGATTCAAATGTGAAGTGAATATATTTAGCTTCAGTTTAGAACTTTTGTGGGGTGGTAATGTCTTGTGCGGGCATGACAAAGAGGACATGATTGGTTAATGTTTTTAATGGTTCTTGGCAGGGACTTAAATGAATGGGACTCAATTCAATGGTAAATCTTGTGGTTATGAGAAGTCTGCCCCAGGATGCTTGGGAAGAATGGTTAACCTCTTTGACCTAACTTCCAATGTATCAGGAAATCGGCTTCTTACTAACAAACCGCACAATGATGGTGATTTCCTTTCTCATATCCGTCGTTTTTTCCCTACTTCTAGAGCTTTGCCATCTAAACTTACTTTTGCTAAAAGGTGTCATGAACAATAGCAAATTTCTGATTGGTTCTGTTGCTCCCATTTAGCAACTTGGATTGCACACCACCTCGCTGATTGTCTTCTCATGTAGCATTCTACCTTTCCTGTTGCTCGAAGTTTACCCTTCCTGCAGGGGATAAGTCTACATTTCCAGGAATTTCCTGTCTCTCAATTCATAATTTCCTACATGATACGTATTTATGTTGTTCATTATCACTCCATTTGATTATAGCTGGCCCTGTTAGGTGTTTAGATTCCTTGTGTGAGTGAATACAACTATGACAAACTACTGTAACATTCTCTTTTAGGCTTTGGTGAGTTTGGTCTTCTGTAGGTATATGAGTTAGGATCTTTGATCCTCATTTCCTCCCTCAATGTTTGACTGCTTTCTTTTTGTTTTTCCAGCTTAAGCATTCTTTTTGTATGCAATGTGCTTGTGCTTTGTAGAGCCTTAGCATTCTCGACTTTTCCTCGGTGTTGAACATGTTACTGAGGTTAGCATGGTTGCAGTGAGTTAATGTTCTCTCCATCTTTGCATTGATGGTAAGCTGATCAATGTGCAGGGTCTTCTCTATCAAGAAGTCAATCGTACGATTCTGCGCTGCCTAACTTTGCTGGAGATGAGATGGAAGATGGGGTAATTCTGAGATTGATTGCTGATAATATTCTTCTTGACTTTATTTCTGATTATTATCTCCGTGTAGGTTAGAACTACTAACCCTTTACATTCTTTTTTTTTTTAAAAAAAAAAAATATATGCATATATATTATAGATACTTTCTGAATTAAGAAGGTCTTCACCGGGCAAAAAACCGAATGGAACTCCTGTGAAGATGCTAATGGCTCAAGAAATGTCACAAGACTCGTATCCAAGACAAAATTCACCTAATGTGGTGGCCAGGTTGATGGGCCTTGATGCCCTTCCTCAGCAGCACTCTGATTCAGGTGATCAGAGTCGTTCTCAATGTTATTCACGAAATAGCCATCTTGAGAAACCAATTGGATATTGGCGGGAGAAACATGTGTTTTCTAACACGCATGTCAATCGTGAGGTCCACCGACACCTAGAACAAAGCGAATATAAAGACATATTTGAGATTTGGCAACAGTCACAAAGGAAAAATTGCAGGAGAGACAATTCTCCACAAAACGGAAGGTGTAGTGAAAACATCAGTGAGAAAAAGTTGGCTCTTATTCGTCAGAAATTTATGGAAGCCAAACGTCTTGCCACAGACGAGAAGCTACGAGAGACCAAGGAGTTTCAAGATGCTTTGGATGTTTTGAGCTCCAACGGGGAGTTATTTCTCAAAGTTCTTCAAGAGCCAAATTCTTTGATCTCACGGCATCGTTATGCAGATTCTATTCCTCCACCTACAGAGACCAAGCGAATTACAGTTCTTAGACCTTCAAAAATGGTGGTTGATGACAAATTTGCTGCACCAGTTAAGAGAAATGAAAAGCAAACGAAGAAGCAACCTCAGGTGAACCATGTGTGGGATAGCCATAATGGCTATTCTCCTGCTATGTCTACCTGGAAAGCTAATGACACGCCTGCTCAGCCCACTCGGATAGTGTTACTGAAACCTAGCCCAGCAAGAGTTAATAATACTAAAGCTTCCATTTCAACCCCCTCCTCACCAGGTATTCCACAGAGAGAGAATTTCTTCGAGGGAGCAGAAGATGAGGAGGCTCAAGAAGCAAGGGAGGTGGCAAAGGAGATCACACTGCGAATGCGTGAAAACTTGGCTGGACATCGGAGAGATGAAACCTTACTTTCTTCAGTTCTGTCTAATGGTTATACAGGGGATGAGAGCTCTTTTGACAAATCAGAAAATGAATTTGCTACCGGAAATCTTAGTGATTCTGAAGTTATGTCTCCAACTTCCAGGCATTCCTGGGACTATGTCAACAGGTATGATAGCCCATGTTCTTCATCTTTCAGTCGTATGTCCTATTCCCCGGAGTCATCGGTTTGCAGGGAAGCAAAGAAGCGGCTTTCTGAGAGATGGGCCATGCTGGCTTCAAATGGAAATAACGTAGACCAAAGGCACATTCGAAGAAGCTCAAGTACACTGGGTGAAATGCTTGCGCTTTCTGATATTAAGAAGTCTGAAATACGTGCAGAAGAGGCTAATGACAAAGATCAAGATCACAGGGCATCAACCTCCAGCCTGAATAGCGGGATGGGTGCCAGAGAAAGTGGAGAGGATTCTCCCAGGAGTCTTTCAAGATCAAAATCTGTTCCTGTTTCTTCTACAGTTTATGGGGGAAGGTTGAATGTTGAAGTTTCAGACCCAATTCTTTGCAAAGGGGATGGTTCAATGGAGGCCGTGAAGACGAAAGTCTCGAAGAGCTCATTTGCTGGGAAGGTCACCAGTTTATTTTTCTCAAGAAATAAGAAAATTAGGAATGAACAATCCAGCAAACCACAATCTCCTGATGAATTTCAATTGGTCATTCCTGAAACTTCTGTGAACTCGGCATTTCCTGGGAGGACAAGAAATGAGTATTCTGAAGTGGGTTTGACTCCTACTTCACGACTACACTGCGGATCCATTAACGGGGATCTGACTGATGGAAGACTTGGACAAGGCATATTTTCTCAGCAGGTACTTTTGATCCTTGTTCTTATATTATATTGAAGTTCTCTCAGCTTTGGTAGCCAACGTGCCAAAAATTAGATATAATCAGCAGGCTTCTATTCTTTAGCATGGCGTACGGAATCATAATCATATTTCCATAGCCTTTCCCTTGAATTGCAAAACAATGTGTTCCTGTTGAAACCTAGATTTTAGAAGATTGCTTATTACTGTAGAACATAGAGCACGATATATTGATTTAGTCCGATTAATATACGTTTTCCCAAAATTGATAAGTCCTTACTCTTGAAATTTCTGAAGCGTGTTGGTGAAATAAGCATGCCTTGGCTGTTATTATTTCAGGGAGGTTTATTTGTGTCCCAGCCATCTGTGCCTGGAATTCGAGGAGAAAACCAGGACCACCCCAGTCCAATATCTGTGTTGGAGCCTCCATTTGAGGAAGAAAGGGCCACTATTGATTTCTCGCGCAAAATAGAGCCAAACCCATGTGGTATTTAATATCTACTGTGTCAATAAATCTATTCTTTTTCCCTTTCTTCTTTATGACCTTGCTCGTCTAACTTAACCTTGTTTTTTTTTTAATAACTATACGCAGGAGGGAAGCAAGTCTCTTCTTGCCTCAGCAGGTCCAACTTGATCGATAAATCCCCGCCAATAGGATCGATTGCCCGGACATTGTCATGGGAAGAATGCTCTGCGGAAACACCCAGTAGTTATCCCTTGAATTCCCCCTTCATCTCCCCACGAGTCGAGGACAATGAAGCCGAGTTGCGTTTCTTAGTTAAATCCCTTCTGAAAATGGCGGGACTCGACAATGAGGGACAAATGGGCCCAAATTTTGCCAGATGGCACTCATCCGAAAGCCCTTTGGACCCCTTGTTGAGGGACAAATACATCGACCTAACCGCCAAGGAGCCCCTCCACGACGCTAAGCGGAGGCAACTAAGATCGACCCGGAAGCTGGTTTTCGACTGTGTTAATGCAGCACTCATTGACATCACAGCAGTTGGAACCACAGCCAGCCAGTGGACCGATTCAGACTGCAGGGCCCACAGTGGGGTCACGGAAGGCGAGCCAGGGGCATTGGCAGATAAGGTGTGGGGCTGGATGAAGGAGTGGCTTAGTGGGCAGGTGAAGTTGCTTTCAGCAGTTGATGAGGAGAGTGGGGACAGCAACAGCCTGGTGGAGAGAGTTGTGAGGAAGGAAGTGGTGGGAAAAGGCTGGGCAGTGCACATGAGATTAGAAATTGATAAAATAGGCAAAGAAATTGAGGGGAAGTTGATTCAGGAACTTGTGGAGGACGCTGTGGTTGAACTCACAGGCAGAGGCTGAGAATTTTAAGGAACTTCAGAAATAGAGAAACCCATGTTCATTTTTTCTCCCCCATTTTCTTTGTTGTTATATTATTATCAGTTTTTGGTTAGTAATTATTATTGTTTGAAGTGTATTATTTTGGTGTATCAGTGATAACACAACATTGCTAATGCTTAACCCCGGAGTTCCTGATTCGTCGCTGCTAATTGCTGCACAGATTGTATATTTCTGCTGACAATGTTTTCTTTTCGAACTTCTGTTTGTCTTTTTTGGCTGAATTTTTAATTGAACTTGGAGGTGATGGAGTTGAAGACCGGGGGGGGGGGGGGGGTGAGATCTGGCCGTTGTCATTTGTCTGTGTCTAGAGATTTTCGAGCTTGTGTCGTGTTTGGCTGCATTAGATAAAACCGCTCCGGGACTTACGTAGAAAAGAAAAAACTTTTTAAAAATTTAGTTGAGCCGTTAGGTGTGGAACCAGGCTGCCCCCCACTTGCTGTGGCGTTCTAAATTTCAATCCAAACACCGTTACAAATGTCGTATCGTACCGTTTGGCGGGGGCAAGCATGATTATAAGTATTGTATTGTACTGACTGGCACCAGCTGAGGTGTACTGCATTGTCGAAATGAGGACGAATATCGGAAATATGAAACGGCACCCGTGTGTACCAAATGAGACCGACTCTTTCAATCAAATATCTCTCAGTGCCAATTTTTTAAAATTTTTAAATTTTTAAAAATATGGTTCAAAATGACTCTCTTTAACTCTCAAAACTTTTATCATCGCTGCTCGGGCGGGGAACTCATCGTGTCTCAGTTGTGCTATCAATGGCTTTGGGGATATTAGAATTGGAGAATCTGGTACAATGATATCTACATGCGATATGTTTCGCTTCAATGACAAAGCAGTAAGATATTTAGAATTTTGAATTTATGCCCTCTTATATGTCATAACCCATAACAAAGTCGTATATAAAAGGCGGGTTTTTGAAACAAATGCTTATCAGTTGATGAAGATAGGCATACAGATTGATGAAGAAAGACTTTTAAAATTGATGACGAAACATGTATAGGCATTGATCGATGAAGATGGATTTTCAACATTGATGGATGAAAAAAGATCCATAGATTGAAGACGATGGGTTTTTAACACCCCAGGTAGCTTAATTGATGTGAACATGTTGATGTTGTGTGTGGGGATTGAGTTACTATGAAATTTCTGTCTTGGAGTATCAAAGAGTATTATATAGTTTGAGTTGTATTTACGAAATTACGAATATTAGAAATTGAATTCGAAATATGTTGTGTTTAAACTCTAGGTAACACATGTGAGTCTGTGACTATATGAGTGTCAAAAATTGAATTGAAATATGGTGGGTTTATATTGTTTTAACTGATGGCATTATCTTAATCTCTTTTACTCCACACGGGTGTACTTGTGTTGGACATACAAGAACAGAGAACAGGGACATACTAGGAAACAAAGATTGATACCGAGAAGGATACTGGAAAAGAACTTTTGTTTGTGTTAAATAACGCAAACACCAAATCTTTGTGGGATGAACTGACTAATTACAATCAAGGTGTGTTGTGCACCTGTAGCAAGTGTGATTTTAAGGTCAATTCTAGGCTTGAAGAGTGAAGAGAGAAGAGAAGAAGAACGAGTACACAGGTTCCTTATGGGGCTCAACAAAAATTTATATGGGACAGTGAGATGAAATTTGTTTGCTACTGGTCCATTGATGCCGTTGAACCGTGTCTATTCAACGATTGTACAGGGAGAACGGGTGAGATTGGCTTCACGTGCAGCAGAGTAGTGTCGAGACATCGTGGGCTTGACAACACAAGCTAAGCTATAAAAGGAAGAGGACGTGGAGAAGTCAGGGATAGAACTGTTATCTGCACCTACTGTAACAGAAGCGGTCGTGAAGCAAGCGAGTATTTCCAATTGGTCGAATACCCAGATTGACGGAGGATCGACCTCGAGAGGCCGGTGGCCGAGGAAGAAGGACAATGTATCAGTGGCCGTGGCCGCGTTCGTGGAGTGCCTAATCGTGCCAATGCAGCTAACGTCAGCATGATAGGCAACCCGGATGCTGAAAATATCGGTTTACCCATGCTTACCAGTGACCGAAGGCAAACTCTATTAGAGATGGTGAAGATACACAAAGCAAGCACGAACGCGAAATTGTCAGGTATCCCGTGTATTGTTGACACAGGGCTTTGAACCAAATGATAGGAGAGTTGAACAGTTTGCAAAATCTATGAGAAATACCTAACTGTCCAGTAGGTTTACCAAATGGGAGAAAAATTCTTCCTACTCAAGGACATACCGAGCTTGATGAAAATGTTGTTCTTAACAATGTACTCTGTTCCTGGATGTGCCTGCAATTTGATTTTTGTATCTCAGTTAATAGATGTCTCTGATTGTGGTGTTCAACTTACTAATAAACCGTGTACTATACAAGACTACAATTCGAGGATGCTGATTGGTGACGGTGAATGAAGAGGTCGACTTTATTATTTCTACAAGACCTCAAGACCAAATGCATTGGATTGAAGATAGGAAGAGAAAGGCAGAAAGCCCTTTGGAAGTATGACTTAAGCATTTGGGACATCCATCAGTAACGGCTACCAGTATGATACCTGTAGCGAATTTAGATAGCAATAATAAGTTAGATAAACATTGTGAAGTATGTCACAAGCTAAACAGACACGTGATAAGTTTTCTTTAAGTAATGATGAAGCTATTGATATTTTTGAGTTAATCCACTTTGATTTAGAGGGACCATATAGGACATCTTCTTATGGCGACTATTATTGTTTTACTGTTGCGGATGATTGCTCTCATGATGGGCGAGTTTTCTTGTTGATAAAACAGAAGTTTCCAAGTGCATGCTCACTTTTTTTTGCTATGGATGACAGGTAGTTTAACAAATGGGTTAAATGTGTTCGAAGCAACAATGATACTGAATTTAACAGTTTAAACAGATATTTTCTTGATAATGGCATTCTATATCAAACTTTGTGCACAGAAACTCCATACAAAACAGGAGAGTTGAAAGCAAAATTGGCACATATTAAATGTGGCAAGAGCTTTGCGATTTCAAGGAACCCTCCCTATTAAATGTTGCGGTGAGTGTATCTTAGTCGTTGGATATTAGATCAACTGAACACCAAGTTTGATTTTGAAAGGGAAAACTCCCTACGAGATTCTCTATGGAATGAAACCTAAATATGAACATCTCTCGAGTGTCTTTGTTATGCTCATAACCAAAATAGAGGGGGGGGCAATAAATTTGCTAGCAAACATAGGAAGTGTGTTTTCATTGAGCACCCATATAGAAAGAAAGGCTGGATACTCTATGATTTGGAAAGTGAGGAGTTTTTTTGTATCTAGAGATGTAGTTTTTCAAGAGGCTCCATTTCCATATGACAATCATGATGATATTCTGTAAGAATCTACTCCTGACTCTGGTGGAGTTAATCCATGAATCAAGGGCGGTATTATCATTGAAGAGGAGGAAGAAGAAGAGTTGGACAATTCAGGGGTGGTTTACCACAATCAGAAGGTTGCAGACACAATGAAATGGGTCCAACAAAAGAAGTCTTAGGTTGGGGTCTACGACACAAACAACCGTCCACTTGGTTGAGAGACTATATCACACATACAATCACAAGCTTAAGTCCATCAAATTCTTTGTCCACATCAAAGCATCTTCTGGGTACGTTCTATCCAATAACTTACTACATGAATTGCAATAACTTTCCATAAAATCATCGGAAATTCCTTGCAACAAATACAATTGATAAGGAACTTATTCATTATGCTGAGGCTTCAATTGATGAGCGTTGGCATAATGCAATGAAAGAGGAGATTCAAGCTCTGGAAAGGAACGACACATGGGTTGTCATAGACGTACCACTTGGGGGGAAAAAGATCTTGGGTGCAAGTGGGTCTATACGATCAAATACCGCTCTTATGGCAGTGTCGAGCGATACAAAGGCACATTAGTCATTCTTGGTAATCATCAAGTTGAAGGCATCGACTACATAAAAACATTTGTACTGGTTCCCAAAATGGTGAAGGTACAAATATTCCTAGTAGTTGCAACTGCACAAAATTAGGAGTTACATCAAAAGTTTGCAAATCATAGAAACCACTGTATAGATTTAAGCCCTCAATGTTGATTTGCAAAGTTCTCAAATGCCTTGAAGAACTATGGCTTTAAACAATCATATGGTGATTATTCGTTGGTCTCCCTACAGAAAGGAGATCTTACAGTCCTTGTTCTCGTATATGTTGATGATTTAATTATTTTAGGCAATACACATAAGGGTATCAAAGATTGCAAACGATATCTAAGCCCATGTTTTCATATGAAATATTTGGATCGGTTGAAACATTTTTAGGGGTGGAAGTGGCTCAGAGGCCATTTTTTTTGTGCCAACAAAAATACGCCCTGGGTATTATATCTGAAGTTGGCTTACTAGGGGGCCAAGCCAAGCACGCTACCTATGGAACAAAACCATCAATTGCCTTTAGCTGAAGGGCAGCCCCTTTTGCAACCTGGCAGGTATTGCAGATTAGTGGGATGACTTATTTATTTGAGTTTTACAAGACATGATTTGACATATTCGGTGGATGTTCCTTCACAATTTATGTAGAACCAAAAGAGGAACATTGGGAGGATGCCTTGCATGTGGTTCGATACATTAAAGGTAATGCTGGATAAGGAATTGTTCTTTCAACTTCCTATGATCTGCACCTTCATGGTTGCTGTGACGCTGATTCGGGTAGGTGTACCTTGTTGGTCGATCCCTCACGGGTTGGTTTGTGTAGCTAGATACATCACCTACTTCGTGGAAAACTAAGAAACAACATCGTGTCTCTCGCTATTCTGACGAGGCAGAATATCAGGCCATGACAGCTACAACTTGTGAGCTTCTTTTGGACTAAAGGGATCCTATCTGATGTAACGCCCCCAAAATGCTACTGATATAATTTACGAAAAAACTGCAGCGGAAGATTTAATAATAGAAGGTGCTACCACTGTCCTGATAAGGACAAGGCTCACTGAATTCATTTGATCTTGCGATTCATGTTCAAATTACAATATCTATCAAACTGAAACATTCCAAGACCAAAGTCCATAATAGTTCAACTTCAATACAATAGACTTAATCATACGATTTGCTAACTCCACTCACACTACACAAGTATATTGAGTATAGACCCAAATTGACCTTGAGGTCCCAACATTTATGCTAAGCTGAATCCACTGTGAGCATCTGATGACTTCGAACAAAGGGCTTGCTAAATAGAGAAACATGTGATACTTCATCATCTAAAATGGAAAACATGAAAATAATTCGAAAATCTGAGCAAAAACTCAGTTCAGACATTCCTGTACTGTAAAATGAGTATAAAAAAACTGTTGATGGGTACCCCCTTTTGCAATTCATTTAGTTCGCAATAACAATGAAAATGAAAGTAATATGAAATTGAATTGCTCATTATTATCTGGATGTGAACCCCTTGCAATGATATGATCTATACATATGTGTACACCTGCCAATCCGATTAAGAGTCGGTCTGAAGCCGCGCGGGTAAATGATGGGCTGACGCCCTATAGATGATAAGTGACAGGGTCACAAGTCAAATGGCAAATAACTGTATAAATTGATTCATTGATAAACTCATTAAGAGTTGTAACTTGATAAACATGTTCTGTTTTCTGAAGATACAGATAATGGACGTACCTTGAGTCTTTAAAAATGTCATCTGACTTAATAAATATGCTCTGACTTGATAACATTTATGCATAATAGGAACAATAACTAAGCCTCGACTCTATTTTATAAATGTCATTGTAGTTATGTGTAGCCAGTAAATGATCCTTACTCACATAATGGAGTAAGTAAAAGTATGTGTAATAGAAAATGAGTAATTAAATGACATACATAACGTGAGTATTTTAATATAATTTCAAAACTGAATAGATGAAAGTAATTAAATCCTATATAAAGTAAATGAAAGTAAAATAGTCTGCAATGAGATAAATGAGATTACAAAGGAAAAGGCCTTGATAGTAACAATAGAGAGAGTGGTTGTAGTCTTTTCTAAAATGGATTGCTGATACGGGTTTAAGGCTTGCTGATATATAACTTGGTTCAAGATAACAGCTAGTACATTAGATCGGCTTGATAAATACATTTGATACATTCTGAAGTAACTAAATAATAAAGGTTTGAGGTCAAGAGAGATATATCTTGATTCAAAATAGTATAGACTGTAATAACTTGGTCTGATAAATATGAATACTGAGTCACAACTCTCCCCACTTCTCATCTTTTATTCATAAATTCATTAGATATAGAATTCCACCCCAAATGAATCATTGAACTCAATAGAAGCTATTAAACTCACTAAACTTGGTATTTTCTTTGAAAAATTCATAAATGATTCAAAGCTCATAAACAAGCTCCCAAATTGTATACTTGTCTTCTTCTTTCTCATTAATCAGGCTAAAAACTCCATGAAAGTCCATGAATATTCATTTCTCCTTTAAATGACCTTACTTGGTCCAAAATACACAAAATGAGTGCATGATCAATCTCACTCAATCTTTATTATTGCTCGTTACATAATTACTCAAAATGCTTCCAAAAATCACCAAATTCAAAATACTCAACCAAAATTCATGAAATCTTATAGAAAATTTGAAAATAATATGGACAATTTATAGTAAAATTTTTAAAATTTTCCTCCAAATATATGCTGTATAGAAATTGCAATAACAGCCCAATTTGCACTAAAGTAGGTCAGTTCACTTCAAAAATTCATAACTTTCATCCTTGACCTCAAATGGAGACCTAAAATCCCAATATGAAAATATTAAAAAGTCCTAAAAAATTTTCATCTACAACACAAAATATGATTCCCACAATAGAGTTTCCAAAATGGGGCTAGAACACAAGTGTGTCAGTTTTGGCCCCATTCTGCATAGTTTTGGTAAAATGATCATAACTTTTTTTACAGATCTCGGATTAAGGCGATCCAAAATCCATTTGAAAACTAACACACAGAACTATCTATCCACCAAAAATTATAATTTTTCCATGGGCTGATCATTACCAGTTTAATCTCGAAGTCTGTCCTGTTTTCCTGAAATTTTCAGCCTTCACTGTTTTAGCTTTCTCTTCCTTTTTCACATAAATCCTCACTTGAAACCATTCCAAGTCACCACAATCAGACATAAAAAGATTATTTAAGGCCTTATATACACAACCATATCAAAATCACAATAAATGAAGCAAACAAGCTTGCATTCAACTTTCATGATTCAACTCATTTGATCACACTTCCAATTCATCACACCAATATTAAACATCACTAAACCCAATAAAAATTGCATAATAATACTTATTTTGATCATATAAACAATAATCATAACTAGAACAATCCCAAAATTAAAAATAAATCAAGATCTAATCAAGGCTTATCTCACTTCAAGCTTGAAAGAGAGAGGAGAGAGAAAATAGGTTTAGAGTTTTGATTGTGAATTTTTGACTTATCAAACACTTGGCTGGAATTTTATCTAGAAAAGTGACTATTAGCTAACCATGGTTAAGCTTAATTATGGTAATTAGTTAGGTTAAAGAATGCAAACTTGTTGGACTTCAAGTTGGGTCGAAATAAGTTGGGTTCAAGAATAAAATGCTTCGTAACGATAACGTGTTTATATAACTCAAAATTAAATTTTTGCAAGGCTATCAGAATAATAATAATAATAACAATAATAACAATAATAATAATAATAATGATAATAATAATAATAATAATTTCTTAAATCATAATTATCGAGGCCTAATATCGATTCATCCGATATTTAATTAATCAACAAAACTTGAATTAATAATCAATGAAACTTGAATTGCAAAATGGGACTTAAATGAAATATCCCCCAACCGGGATGATTAATGTGATAAATGAAAGCGAAATATTTAAATGACATAAAGTAATTTGAAAAATATATAAATTGAGTGTAATTGAATTAATAAACATGATTTGATTAAACAAATAACCATGAGTGATTAAATCCGTAAACATGATAAATTAAATGAATATGCATGATTAATTGAATAAATAAATATGATTTAAATAAATAAATATGGGTTAGGGTCGGGTTATCACATCTGATCTTGGCATATCTTATGCACAATTTTTGGCATTACATTGTGACAATCAGGCCGCCATTCACATATACAAGTACCCGACGTCTCATGTTCAAGCAAAACATGCTCAAGTTGACTGTCATTTTATTCATAATGAGATCCTAGATGGTGTTATCCAACTTGTTTTGCTCCCTCTCAAGGACAATTAGCAGATATTTTTTTACAAAAGCATCAGGCAAACAAGAGTTTGATAATTTGGTTAGCAAGTTAGGCATTTGTGATCTTCATACTCCAGCTAGAGGGGGTATTAGGAAACAACGTTTTATATTGAGAAGGATACTAGGAAAGAATTCTTATTTATGTTAAACTAGAAATATCGTTGCTGTAGTTTCTTTTTTGCTAGCACAATATATGGGTGGATGAGGAATGATGCAGACACGCAAAAAGTTAAATATATTGTGTCTCTCAAAATTATCAGATATCATTTCATATCAGTTTTTGTATATTGCTCAATTTATTATGCAAACAATTTTCTATTTTCAAAAGATGTTAATTGTATTTCAAGGCCAAAGGCATACTAAACTCTTATTTTTAACTCCATACACACACACACATACATACACACACACACACACACACGTGCGTGTGTAGTCTATAGGAGTTACAAATGGTGGTACAATACACTTACAATATAATGGGGAAGGGGGTATCGAACTTGAGACCTAATGTACCTAGAATCTTAGTTTTAATCACTTGATTGAGACCTCATTGGTTTTTGACTCTGTAATTTAATGCACAGAAAATTTCCGGCAAAAAAATTTGGACATAAATCATTAGTAACAAGTTGAATACATTCCTATATCATATGTTCTATTTGCTAAAGGTGAATCTTATGCTTTGTAATTTATCCGAATAATGAAGGTATTGTTTTTTTCAATGATTGGTTTTTCTTTTGGGGGGCTGTGGGTGGGTGGAGAGGTACTGGAGCTAAAGATTTCATTGATTGATAGCCATATGACTGCTACAAT
This sequence comes from Carnegiea gigantea, assembly GCA_029747015.1. Taxonomy (NCBI): domain Eukaryota; kingdom Viridiplantae; phylum Streptophyta; class Magnoliopsida; order Caryophyllales; family Cactaceae; genus Carnegiea; species Carnegiea gigantea. The sequence continues at coordinate 224,958 of JAKOGI010000423.1, forward strand.
CAAAATCAAGTTTGCTACATAAAATCCAAAATATCAAATACATAAAATATGTCTCCTAATAAGCTAAGGTGCAACAAAGTAATGATCGGCTTTATTATTCAAGTATTGAGCCCAATCGGGTTTTCAACCATCTAATCTTTTGGTTGAATTAGTTCTTAAACATGGTATCGAAATCTTTCTGAAAGGGAGGTTTTAAGTTGGAATCTCAGTAGTTGTCATATTAAAGGATTGCTCAAAGTAGGGAAAACTTTTGTAGTATCCATGCTTCAAATCTAAATACATTCATCTAAAGGGGTGTATTTAGTATAAAGCTTATTCATGGGACAACGGATGTTGCAGTAAACCATGTCATGCTCCCTTTATTCCTGGGACAACGGATGTTGCAGTGAAAGCAAAGTGACTATTGAAAAAATTAGCTAAACTCCTTATTTAAGACTACTGATTGTCTCACCCGTCACCACCTGCCTAAGCTTGCTTAGACTCCCTCAAAGGCCCCAAGTCAACAACGACCTTTGAGGATCAACTCCTTGATCCCCATCTCCAAAAGTAATCATTGCATCCAGTTGCAGTACGAGCTTGACATGGAGGAGTGGGTTAGACTTAGTAGCTTGCTCTGCATCAACCTTCGCCTCTTGAGGAGGATTTTCCCTCAAATATTTATTGTAGTCAAGATCATCTTCAATGTAAGGAGTAAAATCCCCAACATTAAAGGTAGTGAATATATTCTTGTCTCCCGAAGCACTATCTTATAGGCATTGCCACAACTTTGTAAGGACCATCTCCCATAGCCAATAGTTTGTTTTTTCTCATTTAAGGGAATCTTACTTTCCTCAAGTATAACTATACAATATCTCCCAGTTTGAGTGCTATTCTTGTTGGCCTTAGACTTGTATTATTCATTTACTTTATTAATTTGTGCCCTCACTTGCTCATATAATATCTTCATTTCCCTGACTCTTGTTTTGACCTTAAAACACTCCTTGGATTAATTATAGAGGAATGGAGATAAGATCAGTGGGAGTGAGACAATTAAAGCCGTAGTACACCTCAAATGGAGAATGAAAGGGTGCATAGGAAAGAGCCCAATTGTAGGAAAACTCCGAAGATAGTTTGACATCTCAATCCTTTAAGCTTTTGCTCACTATAGCTCTTAATAAGGTAGTAAGAGTTTGGTTTGTCATCTCCATTTGACCATCGGTTTGAAGGTGTCAACTGGTACTACAAATCAACATAGTTCATAACAATCTCCACAGGTATCCCCAAAAGTGTGATAGAAACTTAGTATCCTATCCAAAATTACGCTTCTTGGAATGCCATGTAGCCTTACAATCTCCTGGAAGAAAAGTTCTACAGTATAAATAGCATCATTATGCGTGTGGCAACTGGCAAACAATGAAGTGAGCCTTCTTAAAGAATCTATCAACAACCATAATAGCATCTTTCCCTCTAGGATTCCGTGAAAGTCCATGCTAATATCATCCCAAGACCTTTTAGGAATCAATAGAGAAGTGTAGAGGCCTTGATGGAAATGACTCTTGGCCATATCAATATGGCGAGATTACACACTTTATGTTCACCTTGTATACATCTCCACCCATGTTGGACCAATAAAAATGCTCCTTGAATATCTCAAGGGTCTTGTTTATAATGAAGTGGCCGACGAAGCCTTCTTTATAAATCTTCTTAACAATCAAGTCCTTTACAGGGCTTTTGGGATACAAAACTTCTTACCCTTGAAGAGAAAAGTATCTCGTAATGTGAAAGGGCCAAAAGTAAAGGGGTCCTCTACCACCTCCTTAAATTCTTCATCTTCCATGCGTAAAGCCTTGATAGAATGAAAACTAAGAAATTTGGCTTTAAGAACTGATAGAATAGCATATCTCATTGGCAATACACAGATTACAATATTTTCTTTCCCGTTCTTATGTTTGCAAGGGAATATGGAAGATTGAAGGAACTCAGCCCACTTGGCATGTCTTGCATTTAGCTCATGTTGACCATTGACCTTGAGATTCAAATGAAGCACAAAAGGCCTAGGCTTAAAATACTGAATCCAGTGCTCTAAGACCCTAACAATAGCATAAAACTTCTTGTCATAAGTGGAGTAGTTGAGTCTTGAGCCATTCATCTTCTCACAAAAATATCTTTAAGGGCGCATAGTTTGAGTGAGAACCGCACCGATTCTCACTGCACTAGGAGTTCAAAATTAGCAAGTGCTAAGTAGGGGTCGAGCATAGCTTGTTCTTGATTGACTCAAAGCCTTTAGAGCTGCCTTTATCTGTACACAATTTACCTTCTTCATGCATTGGGCCAAAGGAGCCATCATAGATGTAAAATCTTTGATGAATCATCAATAGAATGATGTCAAGCCATGTAAGCTTCGAGCCTCTGTAATAGTAGTTAGAATGGGCTAACACTTGATAGTCTCAATCTTGAATTCATCAACTTGAATAACCTCTCCAAAAACAACATAGCTATGAAAAATAAGTTGGGGTGAGAATAGTTCACATTTTTTAAGCTTAGTATATAATGTTTGTTGCCTTAAGACATGGAACATTTGAAAAAGATATAAGAACATGATATCTTCACCAGGACTATATACTAAGATACCGTCAAAGTACACCACAACAAATTTTCCAATAAAAGGCTTTAGAACCTCATTCATAAACCTCATAAAAGTTATACGTTTATTTGATAGACTAAAAGACATAACAAGCCATTCATGCAACATACACATTGTCCTAAAGACGGTCTTCCATTCATCCTCTTCTTTCATCTAATTTGGTGCCAACCATTTCTATAGTTAATTTTGGCAAAGATCTTTGAAATGTGCAACTCATCAACCATATCATCCAAACGGGGAATGAGATATCTAAATTTGATGGTAATGTTGTTAATGCGCTAAAATCAACATACATACGCCAAGTTCTATCTTTCTTAGATATTAAAAGGCTAAGAACCAAACAAGAACTCAAGCTCTTCTTAATGTACTCATAGTCAAGCAACTCTTGGACTTACACTTCAAGGCTTTTTTGACTCATTAAGATTGTATTGATTGACCTAGTTGTTTGGCAATGGTGCACTTAATAAGAGATCAAGTTGGTGCCAAATTCCTCTTAAAGAAGGGAGTCGCATTGGTAAATCATTGGGGAATACACCCTCAAACTCTTTCAAGAGTAATTGAGCTAGAGGGCGTAAAGATTATATTTCCTCACTTTTGATACTACCACTAGCAAAGCAAATAAAGGTGAATCTTAGTAATGGCTCATTCTACTCATATTTCACTCATGTAGAGGTGTTTCTTAGTTCCCATCCCCAACTTAATGTTGTGAGGTTTGCAATGGGGCCAACGTGAGATTATATCCTTTATGCTTGAGTGCATATATGTCAGCATACCCGTCATGAATCACGTGATTATCATATAACCATAGTCTACCAAGTAGTAGATAATATGCATTCACAAGAGGACATCATATAAAACCTCTCCATAGGACGGACCAATCAAGAAATAAATAAAAGCTTGTTTAGAAATAGTTACCTTATTTCCTTGCTTAGGCCATTGTAGAGTGTAAGAAGTTGGATGCACCCTAGTAGTCAATTCAAGCTTGTCAGTAAATGTCATTGATGCCACATTGGTAGTAACTTCCTCCACCTATGATCAACTCACATACCTTGCCTCCAATCGTGTATGTTAAGTGAAAGATTTTCCTATGTTGACTTTGCATATGAGTAGCCTCTTTAACGTGGAGATTCCTCCTAATAGGGATGGCAATGGATCGGGTTTAAGTCGAGTCCACCTGGGCCCAGATTCATTTGTTTTCTAGACCTTGATATAGACCCGCTCCAAACTCATTGGGTCTAAAAAGGAGGGACCCAGATCTAGACCCTGTGGATCTAATGGATCCATAGGTCCTTAGCGGGTCTAGATAATTTTTCAAATTAAAGAATTTTTACAATTAATTTTTTATTTTTCTCTACATCCCAATATTAATTCTCACAGTCTAATGACCAAAAATTGGATTTAAAAGATGTAACATTTGATATGAAAATAATACTCCTTCAAAGTGAGAGATTTGAGTCCAGTGACTATGAGAGAGCAAGAGATATGATTAAGCAAGTGAGGATAATAGCGAGAGATTAAGTTCGAGGTGCGAAAATCGTGAATGTAAGTAACACAATGCAAGACACCTAAACTCGGAAGACATTAGTCACTTAAATTTACAGTCTAGTTAATTTTCACATTTTAAAAAGTAAAAAATATTAATGGGTCTTCAGGGGGATTGGTCGAGTTTGCGTTTTATTTTTTTCAAACTTGGACCCAGCCTAACCTAGGAACACTCTGATGCCGGCCCACTTAAGACCCTTCATATTCCATTTAATTAGACCCAAATTCCTTAATTTGGGTCGGGTCTAATGCGTTTTGGTCGGGTCCAGGACTCACTATCATCCGTACGTCCTAATCACCAATACCCATATCTGAAATGATCAAGGTAGCCTTATCAATCTCGTCTATTTCTTCACTAGTCTCCTCCGCAATAGCTTGGATTTCCTTCACCTCTCTAATGGTGAGAGTTCTTCAATTAGGAGAAGCCACATGGAAGTGCCCATATCTATGACATTTGAAGCACTTCTTCCATTGCAATCTCTTGGGTGGCTCACTAACAATCCCTTTTCCCTTGTTAAGGGTCTCGATGGATGTAGGGGTCAACTTTGGCGTGGGAGGAGAAACCTTTGGTGGTGCTTTACGGGTGATTGGAGGAAGTAGGTTGGAAGGGTTTTCTACACTTAAGTTGCTTTTCGATCTTCATAGCAAGGTTGCAAACATAATCAAGGCATAAATAAGGTTGCAAATCCATGTTGTTAAGCAATAACTTCTTGATGAACCTAGCAATGGAAAGTTCGGCCTCTTCGGTCAACCCAACTCTTATTTGGAGCTACTCAAACTCTCTAATATAGTATTCTACCTTGAGATCCTCTATAGATAGGAGAGGTCATCTTGAGTTAGAACTCTTATTTGTATGAGGATGGTAAAAACCTATTATCCATGTGATTCTTACGCTTGAACCATGTCTTCATCTTAGACTTAGCTTCCCTTGCCATATTCTTCTTTTTAAGTTCTCATATCATAAGGATACATACCCCTTCATTTTGGGAATATCCAGCCTGAAAGACTTCTCTTCATTATATTCCTTAGGTTCAAAGATCATCCCAATAGATCGAACTCAATATAGGGAGTTTTCGGATTTAAGTTTCCATCAAATTCTAGCGCCTCAATCTTGAGGTCTCTAAGGTCATCCCTTCGATGTCTTCTTCTCCTACTTCCCACACTCTCATCATCATAGTCTTCATGGGAGCAATAGGAAATATCAACAGGGTTGACATCAAGCTCCCAGTTGTGGTGGCCTATTCTTTCGGTAGATATAGATCTTCTTACTTGCTCAAGCTCCCTTGTGAGCTTTCTTGTATGCTCTTAAAGTTTAATGATGGTTTTATCTCTTCTCATCTTGTGGGCTTGCTCAAGAGGAATGCTCTAGAATGAGAAGTGTCTCCTTTATTGGCCATGATTGGAGAAATGGATTTAATAAATGGTGGAAGAAGAGGGGATCTGGCATAAGCAATATTTGATAAAATGGGTAGTGAAACAGGTTGTGTTCCTTGACATGTGCACTTGACACGAGCAGGGTTTTACATGGCCTTGACCGTGTCAAGCTTTGTCCGACTCAATTTTTTGGTTTTTTGTGAAGACTTTTTTGCAGAGTTTAGGGTTGTATTTTGGGGTGGGATTATTTCTGGGCTATTTTGAGGTCTTTATGGGTTAAGAAGGAGTGATTAAGATGGTTAAGTGAGAATTTTGGCTGAAATCAACGTATGGATTTCCAGGGTTCTAATTTGGGATGAAGGGTGTTTGGGCTCTTGTTCAGCTAAAATAAAGGTAAAAGTTTAGAGGGAAAGATTCAAAGCAAAATATGATGAAATAGGAAGGCTAAAGCAACAATCTAAGCACAAAAGTTTCACATTTTGATACTTACCAAAATGAAGGATCTTTGTGCTATAATACCACTTGAATCATGAAGAAAAACATTTAGTCAAATAAAGGCATGGAACTTGTAGATGAACTCCAAGAGGTTGACGATGAACCACACCCACAAGAAGAACAATGGGGTAGAACCCTACAAAAGTACAACTCGATAATCAAGATCTTGCAAAATAAAAAGTAACTTGGACAAATCAACCCCATAAAGGCTAAGTACCAAGGATTGAAATAAAGAAAATACTTACATTCGCTATCTTCAAGAGAGATAAAGAAAATGAGACTTTCACAGAGAGAGATAACAAAGAATAAGCTCTCATTCAAAATTCCAAATCTACAAATTCTACAAGGGATCAAACCAATGTACAGTTAGGTGCCTCCTCTCCAGGCTTAGAAACAACCAATAGAATTACAAGAAAAACAACCAATGAAATTCTAACTAGTTCCACAATCATAAGAAACGAAAGAGGGACCACTACATGAATTACAAGGGCTTAAATTTTTCTGTACCTGCCTTGTTTGATGACATCCTTAATCATCCCAAATGGATTATTGGTTTTCACCAACGAGGAATTAGCTCGGGATTTCATTGCCTACCCAGAAAAGATTAACTCCTAAATCATCCATTTGATTGCCCAAAGAAGAAGCTCATTGTTAAAAACGTGCAAAATCAGTCCTACATTGATCTTTGCTCGGTTTTAGCGTCATAGCTCACTCAATTCTTGGAATTTGAAGGTGTGTCATACCTTATCGGAAACTATACATCTGAAGCTATACATCAATGTAAAGTTTGCAAAACTTGGAGCCCATTTACCCATTCAAAACTAAGCTAGAAGTTGGTGAAATTTTTGCCTAGAATTTGGAAAAGTAAAAATGAAGCGGCTATGGAGGAAATTAGTTAGGCTCCTTATTTAAGACAAATAATTGTCTTGCCATTCACCTAAGCTTACCTAGACTCCCTCAAAAGCCCAGGTCAACAAGGAACCTTGGAATATGAACTGCTTGAGTCCCGTCTCCGCGAGTTATCACTGCACCCACTAGCATTATGGCCTTCACATAGTGGAGTAGGTTGAACTTGATGGCTTGCTCCGCATCAGGAGGGGATACGATAGGCTTACTAGACATTTACGTATTAGTACTAGTTATCATACTATCCTTTGAATAGTCAGTGACACATTTTTTTAAAATGAATTTTAGCATATTACTGATAAAATTATTTTTTTCTCATGATAAATCTATAAAGAAGATAGCTGCCTTATGATGCTCCAAATAAAAGAGGCGTTTGAAGGAGACAATTTGATTGAATTTGTCTAACCAAAGAAACACCATATACAATATAAACTTTTCATACAAATATTGTAAATAGGTTGGACAAAAAAAAATCTCATAGTCTAGTAATAGTAACAACCATAACTTAAAAATATGATTAAGTACTATAGTAGTTTGATATCCCAAAAAAAATAAATGCTTAAACTTTTAACCACAACAATATATAGTGTAAGCGTAATTATTGCATATGAACATCTTACTCATTTTAATCAACAGAAGAATTTAGATTTGGGAGAGTTGATATAATATCGAATTATATAATGTGTGAACGTGTGTCGACGGTAAGTTATGTGGCATATATTCATGATCTTGGATCCTGTATTTCACTGGAGTCGAGTTATTATTGACCGATGAAGATAAGAAAATACTTTTTCTTATTTAGTTATCGTATTCATGCCCATAAGTAGACTACACTTAAATTAATATTATAATTCATGCATTTTAGTTTACTCATATAAAAAGAAAGCATCTATTAAGCTGGACTGAAATAGATAATAAGATTCATGTATTCCTGTGTTTAAAAAAACGGATCCATAATACATTGGGATGCAAATATACTGATAATAAGAGATCATGCACTAAAGAAAAAAAAAGAAAGAAAAGAAATTTTACATCACAACATTTGTTACATAAACAAGTTGCATACTCAATTTTTCACTTTCATAAAAGTAGAGAAACATTTAAGTATGAAAACAACCTAAGCATGTTATAATTATATATATTGCATATATTTAATTTATGCATGCATGCAGTACATTATTAATTTTAAAAAATAACAATTTAACAATTATAAAAGTATAAATATAAAATCTAAGTATGAACATGAAAGCAAATTATAATTGCATACGTTGAATACATATCACATATGCATAAAATATAAAAAAGAAGAAAGAAATAATTACAACCAATCACATATTAACCCTTCTCGTACAAATTGTCCACATATTTAATTTTATATATTATATTACAGATTAAATACTAGATTTTAATTTCATTGGCCAACGGCTAATGGACCAAGATAGTAATGCGGCTCATCATAAGAGAGGCTATGGACGACAAAATATTGTGAGGTTTAAATTCAAACGGCTTCCTTTATGCGAGATATTTGTTATTTAGTGCTGGTAAAAATCTATCCGATTTAAATATTTGAATTGAAAATGTATATCATACATTTAGGAGTATATACTTCCAATTGCCACGTATATATATTTTTCCAACATGTATTTGTCATATAGACAATTTTTAATATACGGCGCTGACATGACTTATGAAAGCATGTACTCTTAGAAGAATGATATAGGTTTTGATCTGAATTTATTCAACTCCGAAAAAATCGGGTACGGTCATTAATTTTTCGCCTGAAGTTTAAATTCGGACACAATATTGTTTATATTTCTATTGTACAAACCTAATTTTGACCCGAATTTAGACTTGTCGAATTGTCCGACCCGAAAGAAATAGGATATCAGATATTAATTTCTTGTCTGAATTTTGATATTGTCCGATTTGTCCGACCCAAATTCAACCCCAACCCAAAATTCTGCTAGCACTATTGCCATTAACAAGTAAGCTTGAACTCTTTTTTTTTTTTTTTTTTAATGAACTAGCAATACTTGGACTCTTTTGATGTTTAAAGACATAAACCAACCAAAAAAAAAAAAAAAAAAATTGAATTTGGCTTCTCTCCCTGCTTTGTCATCATGTGGCTTACCATATTATATCATCACATGCCATAAATTGGGTTACCCCAAGCTCAGGAAGAGTCAGGATAACTGAGCTAGGGCTCTTGGTCCACATTAGTTTAATATGAGTCACATTTTAATTGGATATCTTCTGCTATAAGCACCCCATTCTAAGTGTGTCCAATTTAGTCTAATCTAATCATTTCATAGATAAAAGCCATTAACATCATAAATATTTATTGCTTTGAAAATCCCACAGTAGTTAGTGCATTCTATCCTTTCATAGCTTATTCTCTTGGTTCTAATAACTTATTCATGTACACAAATATTGATACATTACTCTCTGATGTTATGCCATCCTTTCAAGTAAATAGAAGAATTGTACCTCCGAGAGATTTGCTTACTAAAATATATAGTAATGCTCAATAAGAATGGACAGTTACCTAGGAGATTTGTTCACTAGAACATATAGCAATGTCCACTACATCTTACTTTGGTGGGCATTATTATATGTTTTAGTGAGCGAGCCAATAAAGAATTATCCATCTTGGTGAACATTGCTTTATTTTCCAATGAACAAACCTCTCAGATGTACCATTCTCCTGTTCATCTAGGAGAAAGATATAATCTGTGCATTACTGTGCAAAACAAAAGAGGTTTCACTTTTGTTTTAACTTTTTGTTTTCGGGGGTTGAAGACAAGGAGGGTGACATAGGAGAGCACAACTCCTTCGTAGATCCTCAACAATACACATGTAAAGAAATCTATTTATTTTATGCACTTCCATATCTTCTGACCGTTATGACACAATTTGCCTAGGTTTGGAGCAAGGGTATATAACTGCCACAAACTAGTCGTCACTTACATCTTCACAAAGCAGCAGGATGGTAAAAACAAGCACCAAGCAGCGGCCCCGAAGAAAGAAACTTAACGTTGCACCAGATTGTAGGGCCATTAACAATAAACTGGGGGACCTCTTCAGACCAACCACAAACCCAGCAGTGCAGATGGGGATGGACTACCTACAAGGCTCAACTGCCCTCCTTTCGTACGTAAAACTTTTTGTTTGATATATCGTACATCCAAAATATCCTTGAATGTAATCAGCTACCAAGTCACTTAAAGTACATTGCACACTAGGACTCTCACACAAGGTAATATCATCTCAAATCGAGGATTTTCATTGGTCTGGAGAGGCTACGATGCCTGCAAACTCTAGGTGGTGGATACTTTCCGGAAAACCCGAGTACAAGGTTTCTGGAAAAGGAACTTCATAGAATCAAGACGAAGAAGTCGTTGATGTAAGCAAACTTGATCCAAAAACATTGGGGTTTGGGGGGTTGTTTTGGGGGGGGGGGGACAATGGGGGCAACATTATCAGTTTATCACCCTGTAGGGCACAGAAATTGTAACCCAATGAAATCTGAACTCTTCCAAAAGTACTCATTCACATTATCAACATTCTAGATCAAATGATAATTTCTTTTTACCCTCCTTTTCCTCGACATGTTGCCTATGAAAATACATTGTCTCATTCATTGAGATCATTTCTAGGAGTTCATGCCCAACTCTTCTACAACAGAGCAATCTCATAATCTTGATACATTCACAAATTCAGATTGCAAACACAAACAAAATGGTACAAACTCGAAGTCTGGTACCACAACACTTAGAAATGGAGAAAGAATGAAGAATAGGGTGACTGTACATCTTTCAAAGATTATATCTAACTTCTCTGCATCATTTAGGACGATATTTGCCTTTCCTTTCCCTTGTGCCAAGAACTATGGTTTCGTACTAGCCGATGCATTCTGATGCTGAGACTGGTATTTAGCTCCTTTGTTGTCCAGTCCATACTGTAGCACAGATTTGAGATGCATTTAGACAATGCTCAGGGAATTCAAGCGCATGGACGACATGCTTTGGAACCAGAACTTGTTAAGGAAAATTGAACAAAAAGAGCCCTATTGCCAAAAACTTCACATGCAAAAGGGAGCCCACAACAGCAGCAATAACATTAACAGCACATTCATGTTTGTAGGCTTGATCACAAGCAAATGAATCATTTCAAAGCATGAAACACTTAGCAGGAACTCCTATGTATTTAGAATTAGGTTCCAGAATCAAAGGATTATGCTTGATCTAAAGCTAAAAGGCCGAGAAATGTAGAGCAGCACAGCAACGATGCTCATGGAAGCAGGTTCATGGGTCTTATGCTGGAAAGGGTTATAGGCCTTTCCGCTAGTACAACCACCACCACCCTGTATGGATTTTGCTGAAGCTAGGTCCAGGGAGATCCAGAGGTTGGGAATCCAAATATGTAAGCAGCAGCAGAGTGTTTATTACAGTAGTAGAATAGACCTGGGAAAACTGACGGCACTTGATAGCCCCAAGGCGGCGAGGGCAGACTCAAATGTCCCAATCTTGAGCAGAAACTGAGCTAACCAACTTGAAATTTATCTGATCAAGATTGTGTTGTCTTGACAAACTTATTAGTCTACCAATAGCATCCCAAATATGGTCAGAACCAAATGATCCTACTGAATCCGATCTGACCTGATGTTTTATTAACTTGTGATGATATGATCCTTCTAGGCCTATGCAACAGTTCAGGACAAAATGACAAATGATAAGCGGCGATTCCAGTTTACTAAAGATACACGCATGACGGGAACTATTCAATCTGAAATTATGATATTTTATAGCCTTTTATTATCTATTATTTGTTCGAAATAAATTATTAATTTAGGATTTTAATATTGTTTTATTTGTTTTGTAGGAATTGAAAAACTTATGGAAAATAAATAATTTGTCTAAGCAGATCAGGCTTTTGGAGTTGAACAAGGAGGAAGAAATGGACAAGCAAGCTTTGAAGCCCAGCTTCCTTTTCTCTCTTTCTTTCTCTCTCGGGCCAGACCGAAGTCCAGCACCAAGGCCCAGCCCGGGCACCTTCTTGTCCTTCTCCCAGGCTCCCTCTCTCCCTTTTCTCCGTTTTTAGGGCCTGTCCAGTCGCCTCTTTCACAAACAAGCCGCGACCTGTTTCACGCGAATCCCAATCGCCAGTCCAGCCTGCAGATTCATTCCTCCTCACTTAAAACTCACATGGCGAGCACATGACCTGGCATCTCTTCTCTCCCTCTCGTAGGCCGGCCCAGTTCATTCCCCTCCATCTTCAGCCTGCTTTCACTTAAAAAACCGCATGCTTATCACATGACCAGCCTCTGCCTTTCTTCTTCCCTAGAGTGAAACCAGAAGACCCGAGACCCTGAGCTGCTGCACTGCCTTTTCTTCTTCCTTTAAAACTCACGTGGCAAGCACATGACCTGGCATCTCTTCTCTCCCTCTCGTGGGCCGGCCCAGTTCATTCCCCTCCATCTTCAGCCTGCTTTCACTTAAAAAACCGCATGCTTGTCACGTGACCAGCCTCTGCCTTTCTTCTTCCCTCGAGTGAAACCAGAAGACCCGAGACCCTGAGCTGCTGCACTGCCTTTTCTTCTTCCTTTAAAACGCCAGAACCGAAGCTCTTCCCTCTCTCTCTCCTTCTTCAATCATCATCTTTAATTCTCCCGTTATCACTCCCATCCGTTACTCTTCATCATTACCATCAATGTGGCAGTTTCAAGGTCGAAGTGGGAGGTTTAACGGTGGTTGGAGGGCAGTGTTCTTGAATTTATTGGAGGGGGGTGATGAGGGGTAGGAAGGAGAGAGTTATTGAGTTTTCAATTCATGTTTTCAATTTACTACTCACAGTTTTAGCATTCATATTTAGGTTTTAGCTTCACAATTGGTGTAATTTGAATTTTGGGTTTGTTTACTTGATTGGAAATCAAAAATTTAGTTCCAAGATTGCACTGCTGGGTTCAGATTCTTGGTTCTTTCCATCCCCTGTTTTGACGGCGAAGCTTTTGGTTGGTGGTATGAATTGATAAATGAATTTTCAATTCATCTTCTCCCGTTTCATTTTCTTTGCTCTGGAACCTTTAACTTAGGGATTACAAGTCTTTAGTTTCAATAGTTTCAGAATCTAATATAGTTCCAGGTTCTATCTGATTCTTATGTTTGGAGTTTTGACTGAATGCTAGAGCTACTACTGACCCCCCCAACCAAAAATCATGTTTTGATTGGTTCAATTTAGTGATTTTGATTAGATTACCAAAAACCCAATCTCACAACTCATCCCTGTGGATCGATGCCTGCAATTGTTACGGTGATAAATCATGCACTTGCGGAATCACAACAGGAACACCCCCCTCCCGGTTGTTTCCGCGTTTTCGGAGGCTGGGAGAGGGAGACAAGAGGACAAGATAATGTCATTAGCATTTTTCATCTAAGGCCGGTCTGGCTGGAGTAGAAGAGGCGTTTATCCCAATCTTCCCATGCCACAAAGACATTTTTCTTTAATCTCATTTACAAGAGGAATATCTGAATCTGATCTATCTTAGAAGTTGCGATGGAACTATCAGACATCCCTGATAGACAACTGATATATGCCTGGAGACCCCTATCAGTCAATGCAAACAAACTATCCTCTAAAATCATCGCTAGTAAATTTAGGTAACATCCGTTCTGTACATATCAGGAATGTTATTGATCAAACGTCAAGTGAACCAGCTTTTGACTTATGACCTATCCTTTTGCCCCTGTTCACCTTTCATCCCTTTTTGCTAAGAAACTAAAGTTCATAAAGCAGAAAATTTGTAAAATGAATCTCTAAATCATGTCCACATGCCCAAGATGTACAATGTCGGTCAACATCTATCTGAATTCTGGAACAACATAACAGTTTATTATATGGAAAAGGAAACAGGGAAAGACTAATGGCAGAAACATAGGCAGCATTTTCAGTAAATGGTACCTTCTGTCTTATCCGAGTAGTCCAGATGTCTGAAAGAGTTGCCCTGCCTTCACCCTTCGTTAACCCAGATGGTTGATTTTGTTGTGAGTTAAGTGGTTCCCTTATTCCATCCCCATCAGCAGCATAGTTGTTCTCCACATCAGAGTCAACTCTTTGAGTAGAGGAAATCATGGCTCGCAGGACCAAGGATAGTAGAACAGAAAGTGCCTAAATAAAATAAGAAATTAGACAAAGCTGTCCAGAAGACTGAAAGATTGGTTGCGACTGTCAATGCAGCTCAAATAGATTCCCTTGCCCCATGTTCCCTCCAATAGCTTGATTTTTTTTTTTTTTTTTTAAAGAAGAAGAAGAAGAAAAGCATTATCTGCAGTCCGCGCAGTTCAACAGTAATACGTAATATTATGTGCAAAACGGAGCCAGTCTGCTTATAGCAAAATGAAATGAAATCCATAAAACACATGAAAACAAAGTTGATAATATTACATGTTAAGATGATTGATATGACTGCCGCAAGGCAGTTATGATGGGCAAATTCTATCTTCATGGTCACCGATACTAGTTGATTGGTAACAAACATTAATGAAGGTACACATAAATATTCATAGATGCCAAGCATCTGCAGGTGGACGTACTTATCCTGCAGAGCACTCATTCCATTGATTAATGTATGAAGAAAATATGCTATCACTAGTATCAGATGTTAAATCTATTTCCAGATAATTGTTAGCCGGTATTGAATATATGATTGCATCTAGTAAACTAGGACTCAGAATTCAAGGGCTCTTGCACTGTATCAAAAAGGCAGTTGGAAATTTTACGGTAGCTGGTCAAGGGGGCAAGTTACAGTTGTCACATCAGAAAAGTTATATTAAGTGACTGTCTCAGAGTAGACTTTCTTTAACATTCATCAAGGGTTCATGTGCTTCTTATTTTGGATGTTTTTGGCTTATGATAAAATTCTTCACTAAATGATAAGGTTGGCACTGCAATATCCAATTGCTCCAAAAGCATCCTACATTAGCACGATAAGTAAACCCAAAAAAAAAAAAAAAAAGGATTAATGTATTTTCTATTATTCATTATTGGTATATTGACAATGCTCACTCATTGTTCCCACGTCTATAATGCCTTAGTAGATGCGACTTCAATTTCTGGTTTTGTACTTCTTTCTTATTGGTTTAATGCTTTCGTAACAATTGTACATCGTATGTCTCTCTTTTTGTATATTTCCACCCATTTCCAATTTGTTAACAACTCATGTTCAAAATGTTTTCAATAAGCCTATACAAGCCCAAAAAATGAATTTATAAATAATCTCTCTGCTTGCAAGAGAAAGGCTGCCTGCACTGGGTCTGAATCCTTATTCCTGTATGATCACACTGAGTGGTGGTTATTATTATCATACTAAAGTCTCAGTCTAAGCACTGGTATGTACTCATTATTATAGCCAGGAACTTATGGGCATAATAATAACGTTAGGCATGCTTTCTGATACATAATGGCTGATACATCATGTATGATACTCCGCTACCTGTATCTGGTACTCGCAGATTCTTAAAATCTCCAGCTTAAATATGAGTGCGATAGGGGAGTACTTTAGAGTGCTGAACTATTTTCAAAAATTGATTTACAGAATGATATCGCATTCCCTTTTCTAGTCTATTTGATTATTACAAACATGATACCATTACATCTTAAAACAATAGCAAAGTTATTTTTAGAAACTCTTGCCATAAATTATTCTTTAGAAACCAACAAAGGAAAATTTTAAAGGGCCACAGTGAATTTCCGACTTCGTGGGAATACATAAGCAGTTATCTAGATTAAATCCTTATCTGCAACTTAAGATGAGCAACAAACATGGGCACTTTGTAAGGTCTTATAAAAGCTGGAGCTGATTTCTGTGTCTCAGATGATCATATGGCACTCAGCTAATTATTATGGTAGCCACTGAAAAAGGGGGGGGGACAACTAGATGATCCAGGATTCAGTATTGCCCTCACAAGATTGACTTTTTTTTAAAATATACTTTCCCCCACCATTTTCTCTCCCAACTTCTTAAGAATCCACACAATCCCGAAATTCAATGATAAGTATCGATTCAAAATGTGGCCATGGCTGTTCTGCACGAAACGGCTAATTTGGAAAGGTTTTGAAGTTGCACGAACTACGATTTCACCCCACAACAGCTGCGATATGTAAGTGATCGCCGCAGTAGAGTGATTACGCAGAACCGCGACTGAAACTGGATTTTGAATCCTCACTGGCAACAAATATAAATGTAATGCTTTCCACGAAGGTTCCGATATTTGTTTTTTCTTCTAGTTATGAATTAATACGTATGCTAGTCCCTACATGAGACCATGTCACAGACCGCTTTCATAAAAGCCCACAGCCGAACCAACTGTTCTTGCAATATGTATCAGTACACCAATAATTCCTTAAGTATATTCACATACAAGATAAGCTCAATCTTAATACGTATTAGTAATGCATTAGATTTTACTCAAATACATCAGAAAGAAATCAACCCTCCACTCGTGGGGGCGGGGGGGGGGGGGGACGACATGTAGTCTACATAGATTCAATATCTAGAACAGACTCTTAAAGTATTGCCAACAAAAACATCTTGTTCATTTATGATGGATGAAATGTGGTATTTTATTTGTTGACATATCTAGTTATGAGTATGCTCAGTTCCACAAATATTTCAAATATCACGATAGATTTTTGTTGCCTCAAAGACTACCAAAAGCAGATGGGAAAACATTGCAGTTTAGGAATTACAGATACCTGGACCACAAGCAGAGTAATGCCCACCCACTTGCATATATCGGCATTCTCTTGAAGAAAAGATTTAAGTTTCTCAAGTTCACCTGTTGGATCAGACGGAAGAACCTGTGTGCAGAAAAACACATTACAAGCTAAATGGTGATTAACAACAGAAAAGGAACTAGTAAATTCCCACTGCTTGTTCCTTTAGATAAGCTGACCTTTTCCCACTGTTTATCTATTGCAGTAAATGCTACTAGTGCCACTTCCAGCAGAAGAATCACAAGACTGAGAATGATGTACTGATTGATATATAAGTTAAGGGAAAAGGTAAGAAAATTTCTTGACTCCAAACAAAAATCTTAAATGTTTATGTTTGAAAAACACAAGGTAAGTTTAACCCAAAAGTTCAATGCTATCTATGATGCTGGTAAATCTTGGGCAACTGTGTAAGTAAGGGCAATGTAGGTTAGGCCTATAGTGCATCAACATCTGTAAGTGTTGAAGAACTCAAAATATAATTGGAAAAGAAAAGGAGTCAAATTCTTCCAGCTGCTGGCATGAAGCAATGAAATAAATCATTTGCAGACAGGAGGCATACAATTGTTTACTAGTCCAAGGATACAAAGCAGAGGCAACAACCATTAATTGCTTCAGCTGCAATGTGACCAATGCAGGACATACAGCATAACAAAACACCGACCGCCATTAAAAAGTAAATGAACCTGCATCACAAAATAACCCAATTAGAACCAAACAGTCTTTCAACTTCCCTAATCTCTGAGTACGAGTTGTACCAAATTTCCAGGTTCAATCAAAACACGGTTGATATAGTTACTTATAACGACAAAAATTTTCATGTTTGAAACTTCAAATAAATATAAGGCGTGGAATACCCTCTCAAATTTAGAGATCAGATAAATGAGTCTTCACAAGAATACCATCACAATCATCTCTAAAAGGAACATGCTGCCAACAACTGTGTGGCTTTTAAAAGACAAGCTCATCACCATTGGAAGTCTCAAACTGCACTTAGATGGGGCACAACTCCCAAGGTCACAAAAACCTTTAATGCTAGTTCCTATGGCATAGATAAACACAGCTACCGGTGCTGTTTGAATGGTCCTCTACCTTTACAGTTCAAAAATAGAACTCAACCTATTTAGAGGCAATGGACATGATTGTTTTATGCATGATGTAGCTGGCAGAAATGAACTCAGTCCTTATAATACAATCCGCATTCCATCTCATATGTTTCAGAAAATTTATTTCGCAGTTGAAAATTGCACATATATGAGCAAATTTATTTGGCACTTGAAATATTTATCCATCTAAGCTTTGATTTTAAACTTGGTGGAACCTTATAAAGCTATTTTTGCACTAAAAACAGCGTCTGGAAGCCCTTGTTATTCCCAAGGTCAATGGACACAAACTTCAAACTCCCAGCAAAACAGACAACAGATCTTACAGATTTCAACGAATTCAAATCCACTCATTGATAAGATTTCATTAACCCTTCCACTAGAAACTATACTTCTTTCAGCTGAGGAACATTGCATTTACGGCTTCAACTCCAACTGCATATTCAAGTGCCTATCTCCATAATTTTTAGAGTTCTTCACCACATAATCGAGAATCATCACAAGTCTGCTCTGTCTCGATACTGTGCCCCTGGAATGTGACTATAAAATATCGGATCTCCAAGCCTAAGAGCACGGCAGACACTTTGACTTACTTTAATATAATAACACAGTTCCAAATTTGGATGCTTCTCCCAGAGGTAGTTCTCTATCAGGAATAGATGACATACATCATGACATCCCACGACCCTAATCCAACAACACCAACATTGAGAGGTAGTTGGCGGGCTGACAATCTTACAAAGCATGGCTTTACTTCAAAAACAAGAAACGTCAAACATAATGTGAAGGAAAGTCGCCTATGTTGCTGTTAACACACCAGAAAACTCTAGAATATATAACTTTTAAGAAATACGAACAAAGCCCGAATTCCAGTATGTTCTACATTTCTTTGATTCCATCACATATAATTTCAATGATCATATCAACATGAGAACCTTATGTGAGCACGCCAATTCTGTAACTAAAAGAAAAAGAAACATTAAAAAGAATACCAAAGCAAGCATAAGTGAAACAAACATAATTGTTACTGAGGTTTGAGCTCCTACCATGGAGCAGGAAGATGAACCGAGTACAATTCGAACATCAAATCCGCATCCGAACCCGAAGGTAGTTTTCCAGCAAGAGTAAGAGGATCAATTTGAGCACCAACTTCAGGCGATCCTGGATTCGAGTGAAGAGAGAGAAAATAATCCGGAGGTAGAGCTGGAACTGGGGCAGGAGGAGGCGGCGAAGGAACAATTGGAGCTCGATTCTGCCATCGATTCAGCAAATAAGCTGAGTAAATTATTGTCGAAATCCCGAGAAAAAGCTGCAGAAAGTTAACGAACTTCAGATTGAACGCCAAGAATCTGTGGCAACAATTGACTCTCATTGTTTGACTTGGGATTTCGGAGCAAAATTATGAGGAAATTGGAGGTTTGAAACCCTAACCCTAGAAAGTTAAACCCTAAAAATGCAGAGAGGAGAGAGAGAGCCTTAGGGATAAAGGCATCAAAATGATTGCGACTCCATTGGCAAAGGCATCTCCTTTTTTTCAATTTGTTTTTTGTTTTTCTTTTTTCTTTTTCTGGCAGTGTTCACAGCATTGGTGCGCTTGAGATCCGTTGGACTCCTTGGCCAACGCAAACCAACTGTTTTTTAAATTTCAGTCCAGCTCATTTTACAACTAGTAAAATGGATAACAGGAGAGTCCATAACTATAATACTCTTCTATCAAAAACAAAATAAAATAAATACAATACTCGGCTCTGCTGTCCCAAAAAATAAAGGTAGGATGTAAACCTGCCTTCACAAAGTCTTGAATAGCCTAGTGTCAAAAAGTATAGTTATCTCATAATTGAAACAAAATGGATATAATAAAAGTTTGAGAATTATGTAAGGAATCAGGTTTATGTAATCTAATCAAACACTCAAATAAAGTTTGACATAACTTCATGCACGAAACATCTCTCATCATCCACATGCTAAATAAATTGCTCCAAGCTTTTGAAACTATTTGATAGTGCACTAAGTAATAATTATTTTCTTCTACTTTAACAAAATGGGCAAATTAATATCGAGTTCTCCCCCTCTCCCCTTCCAAACAAAAAAATAACAAATATAGCTAGCGACACTGTCAAATCAACTTTAGGAGGAGCAATGCTTTTCCACACAAAGCCTATTATATTATTCATAGATATTGTTCTAGTTCCTTTTTGTTTTTTTGAAAAATGTGTCCAATGTATTAACTAAATTGTATTTGTAATTTCTTCTATAATTTTAAATTCTCCTTCTAAGATGCAATTGTTCAAATGTAATATCAAAATTACACAGCCAAAACAAACAAAAAGAATAATGTCAAAACTAGAAACATTATATGATATTTTTATGAGAGAACATTTGCATAATCTTGTGTTTTACATCATGGGAGTTTACTATTTTTGTTTTTTGGTTGCATAATTAGACATACACGAAGAAAAGCATTTGTGATCCTTTAGAATAATGATAATCTCTATAATTTTGGTTTCAACTCCTAAAACAGTTCTTAAATTGAACAACCTCATGCAAAGGATTATTTCACACACGGCCCATCACACACCCTAAGTACTCATAACTCAAACGCTTGACCCAAAAATATATGCGACCTAACTTGAAAAGCATGAAATTTGGATTCGAATGTGTAATGCCCTTAAAAAATTTCTTGACATTAGAAAATTTTGTGAAATAAGTGCTTGGAAGAAATTTCATATTTCCTAGCTTCCTACATGGACTACTATGGGTTTTGCATGTCTGTACCCGAGCTCAAGAGTTAGAACATACGATAGTGAACCAACAATCTAGCAAAGGCTGACTGGTAGACTAAAAAGAAAATCTAAAAGGGTAGTCACGCATTGTCTTTGTTTAAAACAAAAATAAAACAACATTCTTTGTCCGGTTAATTAAGACATAATAAATCCTAGTATAGGCTAGGATTTGGCTTACTCCACCTTGATGTGCAAGCAAAAAAGGGGAAACAAAAATCTCCCTCTTTCTCATAGCCTCACATAAGGAGAAAAGAAAAGGGAAGAAGTAGATCTCTCTCTCTCTCTCCTGACAAATAAAATCATGTACTGCATCCTTATCTTGACCCGAGTCACCAGCATGATAGGTGGGAATACTCACCACTATACCACAACAACTGTTTGCATAGCTGGAAGAGTTACTTTAGTCCAATCCACCATTGCATCTATACCTCTTATGCAATGCAAACAGTGAGATTGCCTCGGACACCATGTGAAGAGATTGATAGAAAATCCAGGAGGTTCTTGTGGGGTGGGATGGAGCAAACCAGACAAATACATAATGTCTCTTGGGGCCAACTCATAAAATCTAAACAAACAGGAGGACTTCGGCTTTGAACCATGAGAGACACTAATGCCGCTTTTCTCACTAAGCTAGGATGGAGGCTAATGGTGGATTAAAAAAAAAAAAAAACTATGATCTCAGGTATTACAGGCCAAATACTGTCAAAATCGATGTGATATTGACATGTTTAAGCCGAAAGCAGATGCCTCGAACACTTGGCGAGGAATACTTTAAAATGTG
This sequence comes from Carnegiea gigantea, assembly GCA_029747015.1. Taxonomy (NCBI): domain Eukaryota; kingdom Viridiplantae; phylum Streptophyta; class Magnoliopsida; order Caryophyllales; family Cactaceae; genus Carnegiea; species Carnegiea gigantea. The sequence goes on from JAKOGI010000423.1 coordinate 246,333, forward strand.
GATTTCCTGAAACAAGGCTTGAGAACTGAGATAGGCAATGGGAGAAGTACGCTATTTTGGTATCACAACTGGGCAGACACCACTCCACTAGCTCAACATGTTATCAAAGGTATTCCCCCCCCCCCAACTTGCAAGATAGAACTGTAGCCGATTATTGGGATGCCCAGTTAGGCTGAAAATAGAGTTTATTTACTGAACTACTACCTAAGGAGTGGCCAAAAAAAAAAAAATAGAAACTTTTGAGATCACCCAAGGTGATGTGAATAACGATCAGCTAGTGTGGGATGGTACCTGCTACAGTGGGTTTACAATCAAATCTGCCATGACAGTCATCAGGAGAAATATCCAAGAAGAAAATGACCCATTATGGACCCTGATCTGGTGCACTCCCATTCCTCAAAGGATGCGCTTCTTCCTATGGCTAGTTGGCCATGATCGCCTAATAACAAACGTTAACAGGTTTGCTCGTGGCTTAGCTAATGATCCTAGATGTGGAGGGTGTCTCAATGGGGAAGAGACCACCATCCACCTTCTAAGGGATTGCAAGTTTGCAAAGGACATTTGGGTCCAGCTATTACCCACTAGACAATGGAGGGCCTTTTTCAATTTACCCCTGAAGGCATGGCTACTTTCAAATATGGAAAAGAGTCCTCAACATAAGGAGGGTTGGACAACCATTTTTGCCACGGCTTCTTGGTGGATGTGGAAATGGAGAAACAAACGCTGTTTTGAAAATCCAAATTTTCAACAATTCCAAGCTTGGAATTATATAACTGTGAAAGCAAAGGAAATTATCATAACTTTCAAGGAGCTGCCTAGTTCTAACAAAGCTACTGTGGCCTCCAGGAGAAACGCTCATACGATGGCACACACCAACAGAAGGTTGGACCAAATTAAACGTTGACAGAGTGTCGAAGGGTAATCCTGGCGATGTGGGGGTGGAGGTGTGTTTTGAGATCAATATGATCACTGGATCAGTGCTTTTGCTTGTAATCTAGGGTGGTGCACTTCGGTTAAAGCTGAAATTTTGACATTGCTAAAGGGCTTACGCACTGCCAAGGAGCTTGGGTTCACAAGAGTGGAAGTACATATGGACTCCCAAATCACCTTACAAAAACTTCAGTGTCAACGTAACCAACCTCTTTATTTCATCATTAAGGAATGTCAAGAACTAATCTACAATGAAGAATAGGAGGTCAAGCTTGAAAATTGCTAGTGGAAAGCACACAAAGTTGCTGATCATTTTGCAAACCTAGGGGTCGAGCAAAATTCCCCTTTTTCATCCTTCCTTTGTTATTTGAAGATGTATCCGAGGTTTCTTGGCCTCGTTTTATTCGCATTGAATAAATTTAATTAGGGGCCCCTCTTTCACACCCAAAAAAAAAAAATTCCTTGTCTTGACCCCTAATTAGATAGATTCATCTCCTCCTCCTCTACACCCCACGGCTACCCCAACCTCCTCTCCCTCAAAAGAAAACTTTTCTTCCCTCTCCTCTTAAAGGTTAAAGCCTCCATTGGTAAGTCAAAAAATCCATGTATTTTTTTTTTTGTTTCAACCCAAAAAAAAAAAAAGACTTTGTTTCCAATCAATTCTTCCAATAACTCAATATGTTTCCTGAAGTTATACTACCGTGGGAAATATGGATTGAAAAATAAGGAAAGCAAGGAAATGGGACTTATTTAGGAGATAAGAAAGATCTTATGGTTTAGCAAGGTAATTGTTTCTCTAAATTTTTAAATGATCTGGCTAATGAGACAGTTTGAGAAGTTATGCTTTAGAGCTCTTTTCTATGAATCAAGATTCAAAAATAAAAATTTCATGCTTAAACAAGTTAGACGGATCCCTTGAATTACACAGTATGCTGGGTTTCATCCTGAAAATTTGAACAATTTCCAAGAATTTCTAGACATGAAATTTGGACACATTCTACTCCTTGGTGTATAGCTTCACAAAAATTTTGAATCATTGAATTTGGATGGTATGGAGAGAGACATTGTGTCTATATTGAAACCACCAATCCTGAACATGAAGCTCAAGGACTATAAATTGGGGTCCAATACGTATGGTAATTTTTGCAAGGCGTATGGTAATTTTTGCTAACTTTCGCTAAGTTACGGTCCGAATGTCACTAAAGTTAATGATAATTTTAGATCAGACCTTAAGGATTATTGTAACACCTCAACCCCTTTTGGTCGCGGTTCTTACCAATAACGATTTCAAGGATCGTTGACTGGCCCCACAAATCAGCATAAATCTTTCCGGCGTACTTCGTCCTCACTTACACACTGCCTGAGAAACTTCCTAGGAGGTCACTCATCCCAAGATTGCTCCCCGGCAATCACACTTAACTGTGGAGTTCTTAAGAGTGGGTTTCCTCAAAAGAAATGTGTACCTTTGGTGATATAAACAGTCACTTCGATCCTTTTAAGCCACACTCGGGGTGTTACAATTATAAATTGGGGTCTTCTAATCCAATTGAGATGCATACGAATTTTTACAGAATTTTCAGATTGAGGCTCCATTGGAAGCTTTCTAGGTTTGCCTCTTTTCTGGGGTAGGTTGTAGAGCAGCTTTGGCTTTGTTAGGGCAAGATCTTTTGTTGTGGCCAGCTTGGCCACAAGTTTTACTTGACATTGCCCTGCCATGTCTAATCAACTTGTCAAGGCTCCTTGGATCCTTTTAAGGATATCTTCTTCTATTCTTCCTTGGTCTTGCAGAACCCACTTTAATATCAGGTGGGTCTAATGGCATATGTTTCTAAGACCAATATCTCTCACCAATAGGGTAAGATAACACTGGAGTAACTTTTCATGTATAACTCCTTAAAGTATGCATGCTCATAGTTTTCTGCATCATGTTTCAACCAAGTTGCATATGAAATAGCATGACAGCAGGGCACCCCATTGACGTCCCACTTCCTACAACTGCAAGAACATGCATTGATGTCAACAAGCAATTGATCTAGCCTATGGCTAACTTGGAAAACCATATTGCTTGATGGCACAGGGATACAATTCCTTGATTCTTCCTTTTTCTTCTCCAACTTACCTCTTATCCTAGGATATATCTTATCTTCTGAAGCCTTCATTGTCCTTTTTCTTGACAACCATCCTTTCTATCAAGGTCATCCTTAATTCCTTATATCCTCAAACATATAGATTAAATGTTTTGACCTTGCATGTACAATGTAAGCTTTCACGGTTTCAGCCATCTTGTTTACAACATGATCACACTTACAGGTGGTTGTCATGAATGCTCTATAAATTGATCTTGTGTTGTGTGCCAAGAAATCCTTTGCTGCCTTAGGGGAAGCGAGTTTTAGGTCATCCACAGCTTACTTGAAGTCTGTTTCATTATAAGCTTTGGCTGCATTCCGGAATAGAAGCTTTATCTCTTCCCCTTTGTGCAATTTATACCAGTTTGCATAAATATGTCTAGCACAATTTCTGTGCTCAGAATTTGGAAGCATAGCTACAGCAATATAGATGCTTACCTGAAAGAAAATCAGAAAAATAAACATTGTTTCCGAACTTATGTAACAGCAAACAAAACATATAAAATTGCACAGTATATGAAGTACCTTATGTTGGTCAGAGATGATTGTCAAGCCACTTCCGTTTGTACCTCCAAGAGAAGTCCTCACATTGGTTAAGAACCATTCCCAACTCTCATTGTTCTCTCCCTCTACCATAGCCCAAGCAAGTGAAAACATTTGGTTGTTTCCATCTATTTCAACAGCAAATAACAAAGTATTTCCAAGAAAAGTTTTCAAGAAACTTGCATCAATGCATATGACAGGTCTACAACCTCCTATAAAACCATTTGTCGACCCTTCAAAACATACAAAAAACGTTTGAAACACATGGATTTCTTTAACAATTTTGGGGTCTGTCTCTAGAATGAAGGTGCTGGCTTCATTTGACCTTTTTAGTTCTTCAATATACCTGCTCAGATTACAGTAATGATCCTTCATGGATCCATACAATAGTATGTGAGCTGCTTCTCTCAATTTGTAGGCCACCTAATTCTTAAGGCATATCCCAAATTCCTGCTTTACCTGATTGACAATGTATGCAGCATGCTAACTAGGCTTTTTCCTGAATTTGTAGAGGTAATACTTGGCAAGCCAAGCCAGGATGATTTGCACTGCCTGTTCTTCAGCATGTTTTTTATATGTTTGTGATGGTCAATCACTGTTCTAACTAGATAAGCAGTCTTCTCTTTGTCCCAATAGGCATATACCTTAAACTTGCATGTTTGATACACACTGCAGTAATCCTCTTCCTAATACTATCAGATACACCAATCTTCAAGTCAAAACTTTGTGCAAGTGCAAATGTCGCAACTGCATCCTTGAACTTTGCAACTGTTCCAAAGGTTTGACCCACTTGCCATTTGAACCTTTTGAAATCAGTATTCACACCAACCCTAGATACTCTATCCATCTTCCTTTGGAGTTCAGTCTTCTCATCACCACTCTCAATAGGGCTATCCATTTCACTCTCAAAATCCTCACAGTCACTTTCCATGCCACGTGTAATAGCTTCTAGTTGAGTTTCACTTTTCATGCCACTCTCAATAGTTCCTGTCTTTGGAGCCTTATTCTTTTGCATTTAAAACTCATGCACCCTAGCCTTAGCAGTAGCACAATCCTAATCACTAGTTTCAATATCATTATCCCTAGCATAGCTTGACTCCCTTTCATCATCATTCTCTATCTCAGAAGCTTCATCAGGCACATACTCACTTCTCTCTAAGTCATTGAAGCTATATTCCCTAATCAATTTATCACATGGTATTGGTGAATCTGGCCTACAATCTTCAAACTCATAGGCAACATGAGTTGTGTTCTAAGGTTGGGGAGATAGAGCACAGGGTGTTGGTTGCGCCTTTGGGGTCCTTAGTGTTCTCAGGTTATAATTAACTGGCAAAGGTAAAGAGGATTTTTATGTGTTTGAAGTAGCAGACTTACTTGAGGTTACTTGAGAACTTTGGTTTTGAGGGGTTGGGCTTATTAACTTACTTGAGAGCACTGTATGACTTTGTTTTTCAGGGGTTTTTTGGTGGGTGGGCTAGTGGATTTGGAAGATGGGCCACTAAATGCTCTTTTTCTTGGGGTGTTGTTCCTTCTAGCTGGGCATGTAGGTTGATTTTGTAGTGAGTTGGCAGTTGCTTTTTGGAAGTGGTCCCTCTTCATTATTTGCTATTTCAAATGGGGATGGTGCACTATCTAGAGCTTCATTTGGTTTTGTATTAGGCAAGGCATTTGGGAGAACTACAGGCTCACTGAACCCATGAACCACATACATAATCAGTCTCTTACAACCCCTAATACATGCCATCAACTCTATAGAGTCAACATCAGTTAATAATCTCCTCAGCCCTCCATCAATAGACATCTCAAGCATTTGGTACCAAAAATCCAACGCATATGAACTTTCATAGCCACAATTGACTCCCAATACTATGCTGTTTGTCATGAATTTTTAGTTTTAAAAAAAAGTAAATCACAAATAATAATGAGGCGTAAGGTCAAACATGTTACACAGTTGACTTTTGTTAAAATTGCACATCCACGTATATAAGCTACGCCGCCACGTCAAAAAACTACCCGAGTCATGACTCTCAATACTCGGCGATGGCACATTTCAAATAAATATGTTGCAAGTTTGGGGTACTGGGAACAATTTTGAAGTTCGGATAATTGTTGGCAAATACCCTCAAAGTTTGGATTATTTATGTCTCAAAAAAAAAAAAATTGAATACGAGTCTTCTTCTGTTTTTTTGCCCATCATATTTAGATGGTTCGGCCAGGCATTAAAAGTTAAAACAGAATTATTGATTCCCTCATTTTAACTAGGTTTTCCAATCCTCGTCGCTGCTACACGATCAATCTGCTCATGTTATTGATCTGACACGTTGAAGGCCAATTATTTCTAAATATGGCAGCGAATCAGCCTTCTCTTAATAGTGATGACTATAGTGTGTTAATTGACAAACGATTAGACTGTAAAATTTGCTTGTACTTTTCATTTCTTTTTCCTCTTAACAATAATTAATTCTCAAATGTCATAGCCTGTGATATATCAATTTATACGTCAAACATTAATAATTTTGCTTCAAGAACAAGCACTTCATATAGTTCTTTTCCTTATCCACCTTTTCTTTTTTTGTAATTTATCATCATTTAGTATGGATTTCACATTGGCGGAAGAGGGACAGAGAATTATATATATAGTTCTAATGCAAAGCCACCCAATGGATGCATATGCAAGTCGTAAATAAAAAAAATAATGAACATAAAATAAATTTAATAAATATAAACTATCTTTTCTGACATGTAACTTGAAAATAGAAAAAAAAAACTATAAAACATAAACTATTTCAATTCATTAGTTTCCTATACTAATTTTAAACATTACTGCTTTTAAAATGGGGACAAAATACAGGTATTTTTCTCCTTATAGATTCTACTATTGGACTCAAGTTGCAAGGATTCAGCCAGACAACGATCGAATACGCATATTAATCTGCTAGTTAGGTTTAGAAAAAGATTATTTGACGACAAGCCTCCAACAACCTCATCATAAAATGAACTTAATCACTAGCCCAACAATGTAATATATTACAAATCTGTTATCCTAATATAAATAGTATGAATTTAATGTCACTGATATAAGCAGTATGAATTTAATGCCACTAGATTAAAATTTTTATTTTACCTATGTTTTTTATGGACTATTTTTTGACACTATTTGTAATACTTTACTATGATAATAGAACAATTGATCATTCATTTAGGATATATTTGATTAAACATGACTCCTATGATATCAAATGACTGAGGGGTATATTCATTTAATATGTGGAAATTAAGAAGAAAATATGACCCCTTACTTTCCTAAAGAGACAAGGAGCATTGGAAACTATTTCTGGGGTCAAGTATTGTCATTATTAACAATGATGGCTTCAATTTTAATTTATAACTCGTTGGAATGCTCGGAAGATGTAACGCCCCCAAATTAAACATATTTCACTGCTTCTATTTTCCTTAATAAAACCCTTAATTACAATCTAGATAACCCAATGATAGGGGCATTACTGCCATCCAAAAGGACAAGGCTTGAAACATGAGCGCTATAAATAACACAGTTAAGCATAGCTTTAATCATACACATACATACCTGATCAATCCATATATAATCAACTGTTAATCAATATAAGGTTTTTACACCATAGTAAAAATAATTCACCATGTAATCTGCATCTCCATCTACTGAAGATTTCAATATACCGCTCTAAAAATATGCATATACTGTGTCAGTGTTGATCCATCCAGATTCCCTTACTCAACTTATTCTCTTCCATTGGTTTACTATCATGAAGACGATTCTCTGAGCATTTACCTAAAACAAAACATGAAAACATTTCGAACTGTGAGCCGAAGCTCAGCATATGCATTCCTGAATTGTTAAATGATCATTGAAACACTAATTGGACCCAATTTGCATTTCATTTTAAGCTAAAACAGTTAATGAGATGATGTAAAATTGCATTGCTGGTTATTATCTGATAGTGAACCCCTTAATACTGTTACGATCTATGGATAGGTGTACACATGCCAAGCCGATCGGGGACCTGACCTGAAGCCGTGCGGGTAACTGAAGGGCGAATGCCCTATAGATGATAAGTGACGGGATCACTAATTAGCTGATAAATAACTGTGTTAACTGATTCATTAATGTACTTACCAGAACATGATAACATTGCTGAATACACTCTAATTTCCAAAAGATACAGGTAATGGACGTACCTGAAGTCTTTAAAATAATATTTCACTTGATAATACTTATGCACAATGAAAACGATAGACTAGGCCGCGATTCTGCTAAAGAAATATAATTATAGGTAAATGTAGTTAGTAAACAATACTTACTCCCGGAATTTGTAACTTTAATGAAAATTGATTAATTAAAGAGCTTCCACAATTTCAATAATTTAATATAAGATAAGTTACAACAAAATGATTTGAAAAATAAATCAATTAGGATTATTGAACTTGAAATACAACAAACTGAAGCAAAATAGATCAAATTAGAATGATTGTGGTGCTAATGAAAAGATTTTAATTGATATAAATGAAATATGGATTTTTGATATTTCTGAAGTAGATAATCGAAAGTGTAATACTTTTAAAATGGATAAGAGAAGGCCTAATATTAGGAGAAGTGTTGTGAGGTTCATAAGAGCTCAAATAACCCCAACTGAGTCCAATAGACACTGATTGGATCCATTACTCTGCCCACTTCTCAAATTTCATTTTCATGCTCATTTAACTCGGTTTTTCAATCCAAATAAGCTTCCATACACTAATCAAACTTGTTGAACTCACTAAACCTTGCAATTTCCTTGCAATACTCATAATTATATAGAAACTTTTGATAATATTTCCAAATATCATGATTTTTTTCTTCCGCCATATTATTGTTTGATGGTCTACATTATAAAATCTATATCTTTCACTCTCGACCTCCAATTGAGATATAAAACTCCAATATGAAAAGCTCATAATGTCCACTAAAACTTTTATTTAGGACACAAGGCATGATTCACATAGTAAGGTCCCTAAAATTAGGGTAGAACACAGACGTGCATAATTTCAGTTTTATCTACGCAGTCCTAGCAAAACGACCATAACCTTTTCCATAGATTTCGGATTAAGGTGATTCAAAAGGAATTTGAAAGATAATTCATTGATATATCTACAAACCAAAAATCACAATTTTTCAATGACCCAATCAATACCAGCTTTTCCGTAAAGTCCCTTGTGCACATATGCTCCCAGTTTCGATATATTCTGCGCAGTCTTCAGTAAATTGATCATAACTTTGTCCACATAGCTTGAAATTAAGTAATTCCAAAGTCAATTGAAAGCTAACCCATTGAGCTATCAATCCACCAAAAATCATAATTTTTCAATGTGCAATATGGTACCAGTTTAATCCCGAAGTGGCCCCTATTTTAGGTCTGTTTACAGCTCAATCAGCACATATTTACAAGCTTTTCTTCACATAAACCGCCAATAAAATCACTCTTTACTCATCCAAAACCACATCAATATTACCCTAATCATTTATGATGATAAAGATTACCAAATCAAATACAAAATAATCCAAATCTATCACTTTAACTTAAGCTTGCTTGTTCATGCATAATTTCAATCTTTACTTGCTCTCAAGATGATCCAACCATTAAAACTTCAAAATAACTCTTGTTTTTATCAAAATAACATGATTCATAAACAAACTTACTTAGTAATCAAAACCAACACAAACTTACTCACTTGATGCTTGAAAGAAAAGAGTCCAAGTGGTGCTTGAATGCTTGAGGGGGTGTGGACGATGGTTGGGGCTGATCTGGTGGTGGTACATGGTGGCTGTCCGGGTGGTGACTGATGGCTAGAAACCACCAGAACCATGGCGTCAGGATGGGGGAAGAGCAACCAATGAGAGGGGCATGGCTAGAGACAGAAATAAGAGGTAGAGAAGAAGAAGCCTTGAAACTTTACTTGGTTCAAAATGAAGCAAAACACTCGGCTGAAATTTAACCCCCTAAAATAATATATTTCTAATTATAATTAGGGGTTAATGATGGTAATTAGGTAACCAAATGGATTAGGAGCTTGTTGGGCCAAAATTGGCCCTAAATAAGTTCGGGTTCGAAAAGAAAGTTAAACCGAGTACGATAAATTTTTTGTTGCTCAAACTTAAAGTTTTGAAATGTTATGAAAAATGATTTAATCTGTTAAACCGTAATTATCGAGGCCTGCTATCAATTTTTCCGAAATTGTCCGGTAAATAAAACTCGAATTGTAAAGTGTGGTCCAAAATGAATTCTCTCAACCGGGATAATTAAATCAGATAAATAAATGTGAAAAATGATTTACATGACTTAATTAAATAAATCAACATGATTTAAGGTCGGTTTATTACATAAGAAGTGTTAGGACTACAGAGAGTCAGCATTTAAAACCTTTTAAAGTTACAAAAGTCCAGCCGCCTTCGGGGTTCGAAAATGAAGACATGAATGCAACAAACGATATGGAGGCAGAATACAATTCCCAGAAGTTGGAACATCGAGAGCAGGCATTGGAAGATAGAGATTATTCAAACAGCTTGGACGTCAATCTGGAACCGCCGCCTGGTTATGAAAAAATACACAACAAGAAAACAGCACAACCTTTGGAAATTGCATTAGCACATCAAGAGTCAGAGGATGTGGAGCAACAGCCACCCGGCTTCGAGAAAGAAGTAATTAATGAGGCTAATAATTTAGATATTAATACTCCCCCCCCCCATGCCATAGAATTTGGGGAGAATCAAGTGGAGGAAGCTGAAATTCGAATTCACCAAATTATGACAAGTAGTGAACCTGAAAAGCCACCAGGGTTTGAGTTGATGGATATTCCACCACAAAGGAATTTGAATGAGCAAATGAGGCAAGACAGGAAGGGGAACACCAAAAACAGTCCTCAAGAAGAAGATTGAGTCAACCCAAAAGGCAAGGCTAAATTGCAATCGGAAGTGCAAAAGTGTTGGGGCTACAGAGAGTCAAAAATAGTTAGCCAATGAATCTTTGGAGGTTAGTAAATTGCTGGGGCTTGTAGTGGTGGATAACCAAAAAGGAGCTTTTAGAAGAATTACAAGATCTCTAAAGAAGTCACAAAAGACTGCAGTTAGGAAAGACGAGGATTAACTCTTGGCGAGACATTGTGGAAACTTAGGGATTATATAATGTGGTCTGAGGTGATATTGCATCTGGAGGTGTTCCTGTAGCCTGGAATTGGATATATTCAGGATATAACTCAAGAATTTTCCTTGAAGCATTTTATCAAACAAGTGGTGGGCACGTTGTATATGATCTTCATGGCACTGGTTTGTAGAGGATTTGGTGGAGGAAAAGTAGAAGTAAAGAGTTTTGAGGGGTTCACATAGTTAGCAAGACGCTGTTTTAGACTTTTCGCCTTTGGTTTCGGGGTTCCTCAGATCAAACTAGGTCAGAAATGGAGGAGTTGGAGTGTAGATTGCAGTGGCGGTCTTGATGTTTGCTTTCTGGGTTTGTGTATTAGAAACAACTAGAGCTCGGTGGTTTTGTTGGATTGGATTGATGCTCAAGGAAAAGGAGTGGTTGTTTCACTTATGGCAGTGCTAGGAGGAATAAATTCCAAGGTGGTAGTATAATAGTGGATGGGCTTAGGGGAAATGGCACACAAAGATGGGTGAACGAAGTAACTGATGTATTTGCCTGGAACTACAGGTCTCCTTTGCTCCTTTATGATTTTCTTGTGCTTTAGTGGATGAATAGGCCCAGGTTGCGGGTGTCCTCATAGGTGATGATTATTGTCTTACAATGCCAAGGATGAGGAGTTTGTAGCTAAATGTTGAGCATCGATCTAGATTTAGTTTGTGAGCTGTTTGATTTATGCTGTAGTACTTCAATCGTTTGTTGTGTTCTTTTATTATGTGGTCTTTAGCCGTTTGGCTTAATAATAATCGGGGGAAAAAAAACTCGTTGAAATGCTTTGTTTGAGCAAGCCTTGTTTTGGGGAATCACCCATAAAATTTTCGTTTCTGTTCTTTTCTTTTTGTGTTTTCTGTCTTGGCTCTTGCATTCTTGCTTAAATTAACCTGTCAAATTAGATTTAGTCAAATCATTTTTGGAATTGATATCTATACATTTTTAAACAATGACCAACATTATTCGGATTAATTGTAGATTAGTTGTACGTATTTGCTTCATATCAAGTAAATCGAATCAATCACAAAGAATGAGCAAACATATGACACGTATTAAAAATCGGTATCTCTAATAAGGAAAAAAACCTAAAATTGAAATAAATTACTCCATCCAAAAAAGTGATGATCGACACGCACGGATTCAAACATTATGCTTACTTTTTCAAGTGGTAAGTGAAACATTAGGGGTTTTAACACTATTAATTGTAAGGATTTGTTTAGCTAGCCTTTTCTCATTGCAAATGGGAAGTTTACCTAGGTTAAAAAATTGTGATGTATTAATTGAGATTTGTAACTGATACTATATACTCCTAAGAGTATATACTCTTTTAAGTTACGTGACAGTTTTTTTCATGTGAATTTGTCACATATGCAAGTTTTAAGATATGTATATTTATATGGCTTGTGGGAGTATATACTCATGGGAGTGTAATATAGAAATTTTGGACGTATTAATTGATCAATCTAATATGATCTCAGATGTGAAAATAATGTATTTCAATATGACGTTGTTGGCATCTAAAATCTAATAACTAGCATAGCTCATCTTCATTGACAGGTTTATTTATTTATAGCAGAATTAGGTTTACATATTGTACAAAGTTGCTTGGATAAGTTGCCCTACTCCTATCTTGCTTGAATATATAAAAGAACCACCTTGTGCTTGGTGATACCTTGGCCATCCCAACACCTCCTAATTCGCCAGCCTGTAAAGATAATGACAATAATGAGTATATTAATCCTTAGTGTAATACCTACTTTACATGGAATTATTATCTTATATTAAACTAGCGTGACAAACCTAACAGAAGGACGCATGATTGAACAATAAAAGTTAAAGTGGGGAAACCTTTGCCTAACTTTTTCTTTAGCTTTGTCCAAACCAGGGTTGTTGCCTTGGCTTTGTCATCCTTATCTCTTCAAATATAGTTAGTTAACTTTGTATGGTGCCCACCCATTTACAAATTGATTGTTTGCAAATTTTTGGTGAAATGTATAATCAAATCTTAGTTTGGTTGGAGCTTTTCAAATCATTCTTGAGTTGATTTTCATTTCTTTTGAGATGGATGGCATATTTTGAAATATTATTTTCCTATTGGCAAGACAAGTAATTTAAGCTTGGAGTTCTTAATGTTATGGGTCAAGTACTTCAAAAATAATAAATTATAGTTTATTTATTTTACTTGGAAGTCAAAGTCGTAAGGTTTAAAATAGTTTAATTAATTGTTTAATTTATAAAAAAGAACTGTCATTTTAGTACTACTACTATGACAATAAATGTTAGTTATTGAGTTAAAGGACCTCAAATACCATTTCATAAGATATTTAATCGCTTTGTGTTGGATCTCATAGGCTCATATATTATTCAAGTACAAGTTTCTTTTTCTTAGATTTTATAACTCTTTTTAGAAATTATATGATCTTACTCAAAATGAGTTTAGTAACGTAAGAGATACCACAAATAGTAGAATATCAAATCTAACTTAAACGTTTTCAAGGGGCGTATAATATTTTTCAGTCGTTTTTTTTAAGTAGTAATTTCACATTAAAAAAAACGACAATGATGATATATACCTATTGGGTCTTACTTTTTTCTTTTTTTTTCGATTGTGAAGAGCTAACAGACATTAGCACATAATTGCAGGAGCAATAAAGAGAATAATACAACCAAAAAAAAAAAAACTAATCAAATTACAAACACAACTAAAACACTTCTAGCATAAGTGTACGACATCAACGCACATTACAACATTCTTATTCAAAGATGCTAATATAGACCCTACTTTTGTGAGGCTTGGTAAATAATTTCACATTGTTTTCATTTCGGAAAAAATATTTAATATGAATGACAAGTTTATATTTCTTATTTCAACTTTTGTATAATTAAATATGTTAATATAAAATATATTTAAATAGTAAGTTCAAAAGACATATTTAAACTCTATCAATACATTGAAATGTATTTGCTTTTGTGTCCTTCTATACACCATAATATGAATAAGGGGATGATACGTATCTTGGTGCAAGACACTCTTAAATGTCTTTTTATAACTCAAATTAATATGTTTTATGACTTAAAAACACCAAATTTTTATTAATTATAACTTATTATGAGTTATAAAGTTTTAATATTTGTTAGTTACGCCAACAACTACAAACTGACACCCTAACTGGATCAACTCTATCCGCAAGGCATATCACATGTATAATTTTGTAAATGTAAAAGATTATATATGAAAAGGTAATTTTACACAATTTATAAGTTTTGACAATCTTCTACTATTTAATCATATCTTTTTTTAATTTAATATGTGATAAAATATATTTTAAGTGAAAAAAAGATACTTAAAAAATATCTTATTATAAGACACTTATTATTTTGCTATGAATAAAACAAAAATCAAATGGATCCACGTACGCCTTCAAAATAATTTTTTGAAAAGCTGCAAAAAAATCTTTGGTGGAGACACATGAAAACAGAGGGACAAGGAATGTCAAATCGCGAGAGCGACGTAGAGGGATGGGAACTAGCTTCGTTGCCACTTGGACAAAAAGACAAGTGTTGGCATATTACTGTAGGCCAAATGAGTGCTTACTGCCAATTTGTAGTACAATTAAAGACAACGATTGTTCATTAATTAAAGCTTAATCTTCCTGTGCTTGAGGCTCCTCCCTGTTCTAGTCATTCTTCCCTTTGGCTCTATTAACTGCAGTTGAATAAAGCTGACCCAATATAATTATTGATCTAAAATCAATACAAAATTAAGTAGATTTAAATATACATTTTCAACTCATTTAATTAAATGGATTGAATGTTGCTGACCCAATACGATTATCGATCTAAAATCGACACAAAGTTAAGGAGATTTAAGTATAAATTTTTAACCCATTTAATTAAATGGGTTGACACATTCAACTCATTTAATTAAATGGGCTAAGTTTAGGTCGATATTCTCAAAATAAAAAAGTACCTATTTAATCCGTTTAATTAAATCAGTTAAACAAATCAACTCATTTTTCCATTGATCATTTATCGATTTACCTTTTTATTAGACAACTAAGAATACAAAAATTTAAAAAAATATCAACTATGATGAATTGTTGGAATTTTAGAGAGTAATTGTTTAGGTTGATATGTAAACTTAATTTTTGATACATTACGTGTCAGTTGAAAATGTTAAATGTGTAAATAGACAATTAGGCAGCTGAACTCGACCTATTTATCTTAAACATGTTAAGTGAGTCAACTCGTTTAAAAACTAAATTGGTACTGGTCGAGGTTTTTTCAACCCTTTTAATAAACGGGTTACGTTTAGGTCGAGGAATCTCATTTATTTAAGTTCGACACAAACACGAATCTAACCTATTATCCAGCTCCACTGTTAACCCATGACCATGAAATTTGGGTTGCAGTCAGTATAGATTTTTTTCCAAACACTTATTGTTATTTCAATTGTTTGTACACGTTATATAAGTTATTTTATAAATAAAGATCGACTCATATATTGTAATGTTATATACTATTAGTGGAACATTTGATTCGTTTTAAAGTAAGCGACCCCTAAAAGTTCAAACATCCAATACAGACACAGCCATTGATAATGTATTACTTAATAAGAAATAGGGTAATTAAGGCTCTGTTTTTTTCATGGGTCAATTTTAAAATACCAATATCAACCCACTTCAACCTATTTCAAATCACTTCAACCCACTTCAACTTACTTCAACCCACTTCCACTATTTTAATCAAGTCCAATTTATCACATAAAAAAATTCAACCCACTTCAACCTACTTCAACCTATATCAACCTGCTTCATCATTTTATCTACCCTAATTTATCTACGAAAAGAACAGACCCTAAGTGGAGCTAGTAGGAAAAAGTACTCGTTCAATAAGCAAAGTAGCTAAGTAATGGTAGCCAAAAAAACACATTCCTAACAATACTTTCTAGTAGTTATAAGGATTGCGGATCTTGGAGTTGCATCCCTTCTAAAGGCGTTGCCGATTTTAAGAGCATAAGCAACGCATGGATCAGGAGTGGGAAATTTGCCCCGCGGTCCAAGCGAAGCCCAGCAACATCGGGTGGCCAGACTCGCCCGTTAATCCAACCCGTCCCAACGGTCTGCCCGTATGCACATTTTCCTTTTTTTGCCACGTCCCTCATAAAACGACGTCATTTTACGAGGCGGCCTGCCTTTTTTTTATGGGAAAGGCATGCTGGGGGGAGGAAAATTGTTGGGAATTGATTATTTTTTGCCCGTTGCATCCGCTAGCCGTTGTCAAACGGCTAGTTTGTGAACTTTTTTTTAAAATTTGTTCGGAATTTAGTTCTATAAATACCCGAACTTATTATGTATAAATCACACTCAAAAAAACAAAAACCTCTAACTCTCATATTCTTCGTTAAGTTTTAAAGTGGTGAAAAAGATTGTGTTAAAGCAAGAGATAAGAAGAGAAGAAAGAAGTTTGAGATTTTGTAAGTATTTCTATTGGTTGAATTTTTTTCATTTGTTTATGTTGATATGTATTATTAAAATTTTTGATTTATGCCAATGATAATGATATATTTTAATTAATTTGTTATCAATTTAAGTTTATATATTTATTTGTTAAGTTTAGCTCATGTATATGTTGAAGTAAATTAATTTATGGCTAATTATAGTTAACTTTAGCTCATATATATGTGGGAGTTAGGAAAGATGTCGAGCGAGCCTTCCGCAAGGTCCAAACGCAAAATTATTTGCTCAACGTCAAGAGGCAGTTAGGAAGGATGTCGAGCAAGCCCTTGGTGTGCTATAAGCTCGCTTTGGCATAGTTCGTGGCCCTGCTCGATACATGAAGAAGAAAGTCGTGTAGTTGATAATGAAAGTATGTGGAATACTCCACAACATGATAGTTGAGGATGAGCGAGATTTGTAAGACATTGCGTTCGATTACGAGCAAGTGGACAGTACTACCCCAGAGCCTAATATTCGACGTCACGTTCATCCGTACTATGCGACTTACTTATATAGAACAATAGAAGTTCGAGACCCCGAAACGCATGCGTGTTTCCAGACAGATTTGGTTGAAAAAACATGCAACCAATATAGACATAGGTCGTAAATGACATCTTATAATGTAGTTTTTTAGTTGAACTGTTATATTTGTATTCTTAATTTTTTTAGTCCAACTATTGTATTGTTTTTATTTTATTTTATTGTGAATAGATGTATTGTGTTTTTTTTTTTTAAAGAAAAATCAAGCCTTTATTATTTTATAAAAGACTACTATTGCCAAGTTGAGTACTTCTATAAATTATGAATAATATATTCATGTGTGGTCTTTTTATATTAAGTTTGATATCATACTTATAAAAAAAATTTCATTATTATAGATGAATTATTCAATTTTTGAGAAAATATCGTCATAAGTAATCTACAATTATTTACACAAATACCCAAAATAAAAGCCTACAACTGCATAATATGTTTGTGGTGAGGTCCATATGTATTATTTTATTTGATAATCCAATTTGATGGTCCAAGAGATGTAAAGAAGAGAAAAAAAGTTGGATTGTGCTCTGATGTAAAGGATGTGAGTCCCATTTGTGATCCAAATACATGGATCACCATTGCATATGCTCTAAGAATTTTTTATCTATTTGGATTGTCCAACATGTTGTGGAGATGGAATTTCATGTACAATAAAAGCATTCTTGCTGGTGATTTCTAGTCGTAGAGATCATTGCTACTGTTAAATTGACAAGCTTCAGAATATGATTATTTAAAATAATGAACAAAGTTATAAATATCGTGTCGGTTATCGTACCGTTTTTCACTGAAACGAGGCATACTGGATTCATGTACCTTTGTACTAGACTCGTACCGTTTTTGAATTTCAAAAAATTTAAAGAATTAACGTACAAAAAGTTTGAAATTTTAGTGTACCGGGCGGACGGTGCAGAGCGGTATTATCCGGTATTTGGCCGGTACAATATCGAACAATAGCTTATACCATTTCTTGACCGGCACGGTACGCTTCGGGCGATATTAGGCGGTACAGTACGCTATTTATAACACTGGTAATGAATGTAATAAAGACTTATAATAGTTTTTTTTTGGGGGGGTGGGAGTATTTTTCTTTTAACATATTCTAATAAACATATATTTTTGTGCAAGATAATTTCTTAGAAACTTTTTAATTTCTTGGAAACTTTTCTACCAATGAAAAAAAAAAATCTAATTTGTAACATTAGTTGTTGTAATATGCAATTATTGTTTCATGCATGCGCCCGTTGGAAAAAAATTGATTAACTTGACAGATGGAGTAAAATTTCTTGACTTGTTAGTCTTACATATACACTTGTATTTTTGTCTTATAGTTACGATGATGCACTCTCCACAAAAAAAAAAAAAAAAAAAGTATATTTGGCAAACAATTTTTTGTAAATTTTTTTGAATCAAAACTAACTATTTGACCAAGTTAAAAAATTACCTTGGGTATTAGAAAGATAACTTTTTAGAAGAGTTTTTTAGTCCAAAAAACTAATTTAAAAAGGGCTAATTATATGAACGTTTTGGAGAATTAGGCCATGTTTGGCAATAAGTTGTTAGCTATTAGCTATGAATTATTTCTATTAGTTAATAACTGTTAATAGTTTGAATTAATTATTTGCATTAGCTATTTGAATTAGCTGTTTTTAAAAAAAATGTTTGGTGAAATTATTTATTTCTGAAAAAGTTATTTGTTAGGATTTCATTGATGCCCTTTATCTATATTACTTTTTAGTTAAACATGATTTTTTTTATTTGCAGTTTTATTTTTCTTTTCAAAAATAGTTAAATTTATATCATATGTAAAAATCAATTTAATTCTTGGAACCTTGTTTTCTTACTAATTCTATATATTTTGCATTCATTATTTATCTTATTTTCTTTTCAAATTATATGTATTTATGTAAGGCCCACGTCTTATTGTTATTCATTTGAGGATTTTTTTGGGATTATGAATTAAAATTTTTATATATATATTTTTAATCTTTTCAAGTATCTTTTTATTTTCAATCTATATGCATCCTTCTCACAAACACTTTGATTAGAGCTATGACCTATGGGTGGGGGAGAGACAAAAGTGAGGTTCAAGAAGGGTTGCATGAATAAGGAAATCAGATTTTTTTATTATACTAGTGACATGTCTTGTCACTTTAATAAAGTTTTGAGTAGTCTTGTTATTTACACAGATAGCTATTTACAAAAAACCATTCATCTTAGCTTTTTGTAAATTGACTTAAGCCCTATTCTTTTCGTGGATCAATTCTAAAATATCAAACTCAACTTACTTCAACCACTTCAATCCACGTCAACCTACTTCAACCTACGTCAACCCACTTTCTCTATTTTAACTAAGTTCAATTTATCACTTCAACCTACTTCAACCCACTTCAACTCACGTCAACCTACTTCAACTTATCTAAACCGACTTCACTCTTTTACCCACCCCAATTTACCTAGGAAAAGAACATGCCCTTGTTGGGTTAAAATAACTACTAAAAAAAGTTATTTACCACATACTAAATTAGCTTTTTTGACTAGGTCCAAATAGTCAAACACCCTTCAAAAGTCATTTTGTATCAAAGAGCTAATGAAAAATCTAACAACAAATTTCCCCTTGATTTTTTGTCTCATAACTTTTTTAGAAACAACTAATTTCATGAAATATTTTTTCAACAAATAACTAATTCAAATAGTTAACAACTAACAGTTAATACAAACAATTAATAACTAACAACTAATAAATGTTTGCTAAATAGGGCCAAAAATTTGCTCAGATTTTCTATCGTTGTTGAAGAGCCCTATTTTTTTGGTTTAGTAAATACACAAAAAAAACCCCTTAGAAATTAGATCTCATCTTCCATGAGGTTCTCCAATCAAACAAATTTTTCACCAAAGATGTCCTAACCTGATGGGCAAGGACTCCACCTTTCACACTTTCTACCCATGTTCAAATTTGGGGGAGGGGGACATATGTTACCTCTTTATGAGGATTTATGTGCTATGTGGAGGTAGGCCTAGCTAGGTATTTGACATTTGGTAGTTCTTTCTCCTTGGTCCATTGTGACCCCTTAACGATCCCTAAGATAGAGGTTCAATGAGCTCAACTTGTGTTTACCCATGTGAAAACAAAAAAAAAAAAAGACAATTTTTTCTGATAGAGCTGTTTGCGACAAACTCTCTATTTTTAAAAACACCGTCAAATATTGCCTTGATTTTTCTTGTTAGAAATTTGTGCAGCACTTCCAAACATTTTACATGAAACAAAATTTTGAAGTAGGTTAAGAGGCTAAGAACTAAATTTTAAAGATGAAAGTTTATGTGATATTGGAGTTCGGTAAATATATTTGATGATACTATACAATTTCGGTTGATTTGCCTTATTAAACAGACAAATATTTTATCATAGTATTTTATTATATATATTTTTAAAAGAATTATGAATTATAAAAATAATAATATTAAAATGCTATTTTTTATTATTTGGTATTACGACTATGAACGCAATAACAGTGTGAGATAAATTGATAAATATTATCACAGCATTTCATTACGTATATTTTTTAAAAATTGAAAAGATAACAATAATAATATTGAAGTCTGAACATTTTAATATGCTTATTTTTCAAAAACGTTGGAAAAGCACAAATAATAATAATAGAAATAAAAAACTTTTATTATTTTTTAATCGACATGATGTTAGGTAAATATTTTAACGTCAAATTGTGAGAGCTTATTATATGTCATATATTAGGCTTGAAATTTATATATATATGTGTACATATATATATATATATATATATATGTATGTATTCCCAATCCCACATATTACCACCTTCCCTCTAGTGATAGTTTTTGCGAATAAAAACGTCATATTCATACTCTAAACCCAATAGTTAAATTATTCCCATTTTCATATGCTAAGCATAAATATTTTATTAATATGTGCTGATTTCTAACTCTATTTGTCTATTTCCACACACCAACGACACTGGCGGATTTGATCCCCCCCCAAAAAAAAAACAAAAAAAACAAAAAAAGAGAGGAACACTGGCGAAAAAACCGAAGAGTAGAAGAGTTTTCACTTTACAAAGGAAGAGGCGCTTGGACTCTCACTAGATTCCCTCGTCGATTCAACAGCAGTCAGTCCCAGATCACCGCTCACCCCTCTCGAGCCAACACCTCCGCTCCTCGTCGATCTAGCCTGTCGTCACTCCCAATTTTCTCTCTCCTCCCTCCAAATCAACAACAACATTTAACCTCTCTCTCTCTCTCTCTCTCCCCTGATATTTTACTCCCAGTCTCTCTCTCTCCTCCATTTCTCTCTCTCGTTCACTCTCTCTCTGTACCGCCATAGATCTGCTCCTTCCTGCTCGAAGAAATCGCTTCTCTCTCTACAGATCCCCAGCTCCATCAAACCCTAGCTTCTCCTCCTCCTGAAGAATGGAGGAGGCGTTGGAATTGGCGCGGGCCAAAGACACCAAGGAGCGAATGGCGGGCGTCGAGCGTCTCCACCACCTTCTAGAAGCTTCTCGGAAGTCATTGACGTCCTCCGAGGTCACCTCACTTGTGGATACCTGCTTGGATCTCCTCAAGGATAACTCCAACTTCCGCGTCTCTCAAGGCGGCCTCCAAGCCCTCGCCTCCGCCGCCGTCCTCGCCGGCGACCACCTCAAAATTCACTTCAATGCTCTCGTCCCTGCCGCCGTTGAGCGTCTCGGCGATGCTAAGCAGCCTGTTCGTGATGCCGCTCGTCGTCTCTTGCTCACTCTCATGGAGGTAAACTCTCTTTCTCTGTCTCCCTCCCCACATAGGATAGGATTTTGTGATGGATTGAGGAATCGTCAATCATGGATGCTTGATTTCTTCTTGTCGTGGAAATGTCATTAGATTGAGTGTGATTTTGCTTGCGATTGGGGGAGGGAAGTCTGTAAAATTGGTGTGATTAATTAGTTTTAGCTTGAGCTATTAGAATTTCTATTGCTTATGGTAAGTAAAGTGTTATTTTTCATTGCTTTTTAGAACTTGTTTTTTCGGTTGCTTTGGACATTTATTAATTATGGCGACAGATTTTAAAAAAAAAAAAAGAAAATTGAAGTGATGACAAGACGTCTTCATATAATTTAAGGCTTAGGTATGGGTTCAAGTGATTTATCTGTTCTTCTCGGAGACCTTTTCAATGACATAAAAATAAAACCTTTAATTTTCTGTAGTTATCTCACAAATACAATAATGGATTTTCACAATACAATATTTTTGTGAACTAGTAGTACGAATCTTTGCATGTGTTTGTTTTGCTGTATATATTCATTATATTGTACTTCAATGTATTCAATAAACCAAGCAGCTTCCTCCCACCCCTCTTAAAAAAAAAAAAAAAGAAGAAAAAATGTTTGGGTGAAAGTGAGCATTACATGCTAATGCCTCAATCTTTTTTGTAAAATATAAATCAGTAATGAAAAAGTTCTAATGAGTGACACCAAGTAAGATGTCATTCATGTACAAAAGAGGCAATTTCAAAAATCATCATGCCTGAAGCTCTCATGCATAATATCATCTACAAATTCCAGAAAAGTCCAATTTCCACAAAAATCGAGCACTTGACCTCCAACTCTGCAAGATTATGGAAAAGTGGAGTTTGAAGTCTTGATAGTTGACAGGACATAGCTATGGCCTAAAAAATCCACCGATCAATTTGCTTTCAAGTAGTCCACCAAATAGCATACTGAACCATCTTTCAACCTCCAAAACGCAGCTCTTCTTTATCCTTTTTCTACAACCCTGGAACACACTTTGGCATTTGTGAACAGTGAACCTAATGAACCCCTATCAAGAAGATAGGCAAATGTGAAAGCGAAGAGACCCATTGACAATAAACTAGCACGTGGTCGACCATTTCGTCATCGTCAAAACACAGAGAACTCCTATTTAGTCCATTTTAAATTGTTTTTGAAGCATGTTCTTCCTGGAAATCTTTCCTTTGTAGCTGCCAAGCTTGAAAGCAAGCTTTGGGAGGAGCTCTAGGCCTTGGTGGGAATATTGAGACAACTTGACCCTTCACAAACTCTAGTGTAAAAAGCTGCAAAGACTCCTTAGTGTCATGGGGCTGGACAGTCTTATCATTGCCTTGGCGGTATATTGTTCCTGTTGGCAAGTAAAAATGAAGAGATCGCATACGTTTTCGTGTTCCCAATCATTGGGCTTCTCAAGAAAGTTAATTCCGATGGCTTTTGTCTCCATTTGATGGGACCATTGCTTATATATTTGCCTCTCGTAAACGAGCCATCTATAAATATTTAAGAATATCAACCTGTCAATTTAAGTATATGCATTCCTCCATATTTGTTTGTTTCTTCATATATAAATTCCCACGTTTTCCTTCATTTTGTGTGTGGTATGAACTCCTCCTATAAATATTTATCATGTTTTCAATGCACAGTTTCAGATTCAGTTAGTTCTATGCCGCAGTGCTACAACTTTGCACTTTAACTGTGTCTCTTGGTACACTTTTGGAACACTAATTTAATATATTACTACTACACCTCTTTTTTATTTTTATTTTATTTAGTTATTTATTTATTTGGCTGTTGCTGTTTGCAAGATAGTTCCTTTTTACTAATCAGTGGATATACAATGACTGATGACCTCCTCTGCTTCCTGTTTAACATAATGGATATTACTGTGTGCTTTCCAGGTTTCATCTCCAACAATTATCGTTGAACGAGCAGGGTCTTATGCTTGGGAGCACAAAAGCTGGAGAGTTCGTGAAGAATTTGCACGCACAGTGACATCAGCAATCAATTTGTTTGCATCAACAGAGCTTCCCCTCCAGAGGGCTATCCTCCCATCTGTATGTCCTTTTTTTTTTTTTTTTTGGGGTTTTAGCTATGTATTCAGCATTCCAGTGGATAAAATATCATTCCAGTTCCATTGATCTAATATTACTGAATTAAATACTTGTCCTTTCAGATATTACATATGCTAAATGACCCAAATCAAAGTGTCAGAGAAGCTGCTATTTCTTGCATTGAGGTTGGTGAATCTTATCGATTTTTTAATTTAATATTCTGTGTTTGCTCCCCTGGTTATCAGTCATAAGAGTCTTAAAGATTGTAGGATCACTTCCTTATCCAAAAAAAAAAAGATTGTAGGATCACTTATCAAGGGGGGGGGGGAAGAGAGGATTTTGAGTTAGATATGTGGGATATCATGAAGTGCAAACAGTAGAGTCAGTTGCTTGCTGGCTGGAATCATAGCTCTTAAAATCTTCCATTTCACGTGAAAACTTCCATAAGTTACGGAAAGCAGGTTACTTGGCAGAGCAAAATAATGCAAACAGGGGAACAGATGAATTTGGTTCTTTCCCAATGTTCTACAATTCATGATGGTTGTTTCCCAATGTTCTACAATTCATGATGGTTGTTTCCCAATGTTCTACAATTCATGATGGTTGTTTCCCAAGAGCTTTTTTTAATCCATTATGGTCACTGTCTGACCCTTTTGAATTAATAAACTTGATATTGTTTTGTTTCTTAGGAGATGTATACTGAAATAGGGCCTCAGTTTCAAGAGGAGCTTCAAAGGCACCAGCTTCCATCTTATATGGTAATTGATCGCAAGCTTATTTGAATTTTCATCTTTGCTGCGGCCTGGGTGATTTTGCTTGGGACGTTAGATAGTTGGAGTATACTTCATTTCTTATCTTAAACTAGGTTAGGTCTGAAGATATTTAAGTAGTTTTAGCGGTGTTCCTGTGACTGGGATTGTTGCCGTTATGATTGTCTACTTGCATATTTCTATAACTTTTGCCAACTCAACGCGAACGCCAGGTGAAGGATATAAATGCCCGGTTGGAAAGGATTGAACCAAGGCCGAGATCTTCGGATGGAGCTGCCAATATAAACAGCGTCAGTGAGCATAGGCTTACAAATCCTGTCTCTAAGAGAAGCAGTCCCAAAGCCAAGAATTTGTCACGAGAAACATCTCTATTTGGAGGTTGTCATGTTTGTTTCTCTTGCTTTTATTTATGCCTTGGTGTTCATGTACGCACACGGATGAAGCTGTCAGAGTACTATTTGGAGCTTTACATTAATTTTCATTCTTTAAGAGGCCTGAAATGAGGATGATGTCACTTTACCATATAGTTTTATGTCAGCTCTGATGTTTCAAAGTCTCAATTGAACATCTAGCATGTTAGTTTCATTTTTTTAGTTTTATTTAGAGATGTGTAATATTGTCATGTTTTATCAGCATTACTCCCAAGTCCTGAATTGCAGTTGACATACGGATTTCAGTTCCTTTGACATTGATGATGCAATTCCTTATGATATGCTAGGAGATGGGGACATCACAGAGAAACCTGTAGAAGCTGTCAACGTATATTCTGAGAAGGAGCTTGTTAGGGAATTTGAGAAGATAGCTGCAACACTTGTACCAGAGAAAGATTGGTCTCTCCGGATTACTGCCATGCAGAGATTGGAAGGCCTTGTTGTGGGAGGTCTTTCGCACCACTCTCTCTCATTGACTCTATTGTGCTGTGTGAAGTTAATGGTTCTTTAGTGGTTCTGTTATGCTTTGCCTAGTATAATTGACATTCCAAGATTTCAGCTAGGTGCTGGGTCTTTGTGGTTATTTGTTACTCTCTTTTGATAACTTTCTGTCAACTTTGGGCACCCTTTTATCCTCTTTTGCCCTTTTTGTCTGTGTTTTCCCCCCCCTTGGTGTTCTCTTTTTTTTTTTTTTTGGGGGGGGGGGGTTGGGTCACAACTTCTCCAATCTCTAGATCCTTTGGTGGTTTCTGCTTTAATGTATCCAAATCCTACTATTCCTCTTTTCCTGTTATTCATGTGATATTTCTGAAGATCTCTAAAACAAATGCTATTCAGAATGTGACATCTGTTCTTTTAGGACTTTTATTATGAAGCAATTAACTGGATACCTGTATTTGTTTCTGGAGCATTGGTATGGCATTTTTTGATAAATTTGCATGTAGGATTTTCCACATCTTGCTGTTGTTTGGTTGGTGTGATTTAACTTAACCTTTTTCTGGCTGTGTTCAGGTGCAACTGATTACCCATGTTTCCAGGGATTGCTAAAACAGCTTGTTGGGCCTTTAAGTACACAGTTATCTGATCGTAGGTCAAGCATAGTAAAACAGGTAATTTTATTTACCTCAATAATCAATTTCTAGGTTTGTCTACCTTTTTTCTTTTTTTTTTGGGGGGGCGTTCCCTTTGTCATCTTCATGGATGTGATTAACTTCCAATTTGTCATTCATGCAACTTGTACTTTCTTTATTTTTTGACATGGTAATATTTACTGATCGCTTCCACTGTCTAAACTCAAACTGTTGTTGGGAACTTTGAGCTTCTTTCCTTGAGGTGCTTTTAGCGGCTCTCTGCTTCTAGAATATTATGTTTAGTATGCTAGATGCTAAGTCCAAGCTTGTGGTTTTTACCCCCCCCCCAAAAAAAAACTCTCTGTAGTTCCATACAGCTGGTGATACGACTTCTTTGTGTTCTTCACTGATTGGATTGACGTAGCGGAACTGCTATATTAGAATTCAAGCTCTTTTGGTTTTGACATATTACGATATCTGCTTTATATATTTGTGATTCAGTGTTTTAATAAAATGGTGTGGATTGTGGTTCTTTCAGCTCTTTGTTTGGTTCTCCTTTATAGTTAAGAGTCAGTCGCTGTTGTTGTTGCATTATGGTCGAATGCCTGAAGCAGATGCCAGTGACCAATTTTTGTTGCTTTCAAGTCTCCTGAAAAACTGTTTCAATGTGGGGAATGTTAATGCTTGCGACATTGTGTTTTTGAAATGGAGAGGTGTAGCCTTAGCTGCATTATGTAAAACAGAATAAATTTACAAGGGGAAGTTCTAAAAACCGCTGTTATGCCAAATTTGTCATGTGCATTAGAATGGTGGGCACAAGTAACATGTATGAACAAAGTTGTGGATGGATTGGAGAATTCCTTACAAACTAATCTTCAGTTGGAAGGGAATTAGTCTAACTCCCATTTTGGGAGTCAGCCTTGAAAAAATAAGTAATGTGCCTTTTGGCCAACTGGTATATTTTTAAAAGTAGAGCTGAATTGCTCCCCATTGGATATTATCGATTTGTGGATAATTTATTTTTGAGCTGTAATTAGCTTTTGAGATGCTGTTTTAGCATCTTTCCTTGTAGATCCCCTCTTTTTATTTTATTTATACGTATTACCCTTTTTAAGGGAAAAAAAGTTGTGTTGAATTGCTATGATGATTGGCGTTGTCCCATACTCCCACTAGACAAGTGATTTCCACTTGAACTTGTTTATCAGCATGCTATGTAGGGCTTCTTCTTCAAACAATTCGGCACTTTCGATTGAACTCCCAGTAGCAATTACATAAGATGGAGTGTGGGAATGACATTTTCGTTCTATGATTGTTTCCATGCATGCAGTGCTGACTAGATGATCCCCACAATAGAAGACTGAAATGACTCAAATAGGTGTCACCAATAGGGAATCGTTACTGAAAAGAAAATGGCAAAATTAGTAGTAGGGATAAAAAACACGGTCGAGGGGTGATGAAATGACCTTTTGTAATTGGTGAATTGTGGTGAAAGTACCTGTTACACTCCAAATTCTGGCTGATGTCTGCATAGATAGAAGGCAACCACCCCCCCTTTTTCTGGGGAAAGAAAGATTTCTGTGTCTGATTTCATGATAATGAACTGCCTTTCAGCGAGTTGTCATGCTCTTATAAGGAGGATAATTTGTTTAGATCTATTTAGGACTAATTTGTTTGTTGCACACTTTTCCTGGATTGAACATTGATGTCTTCGTTTTGCTTACAAGGAAAGAGTTGACTTAAAAGAAATGCGGTTGAATTGTGGAATAGTTATTTGATTTGACACTGAATTGAACACAAGTTTTAAAGTTCCCATTCTCTCTGTGTATATTTGTACAGGCTTGTCATCTGTTGAATTTCTTGTCGAAGGAGCTGCTGGGGGACTTTGAGGCTTGTGCAGAGCTGTTTATTCCTGTAAATTTGCCTGGCCTGTCTCCCTCCCTCCCTCCCCCCCCCCCCCTTTTCTCTCTCTCTCGCTTACTCTCTCTCTCTCTCTCTCTCACACACACACACACACACAGAGTCGCATCCACCCACCCACCTGTGGGCATTCTCTCTCTCAGGACAACCTGTTGATCATCTGAAAAGTATGCTTGAATGTGATGCTGACACTTCTGTTTAATTTGTAGGTCCTTTTTAAGCTTGTTGTGATAACTGTGCTTGTAATTGCAGAGTCTGCAGATAATTGCATTAAGACGGTACTGTCTAGGCCATCAATTATTGTTTCTAATTCTGACCTTTCTGAATTTATTTAAATTTGTTTTTCGATTGCGTCATTGTGGACTTATTTTTTCTGTTTTTGCGGCGGATAATTTTGGACTTTAAGATGTTGCGTAACTGCAAAGTTGCTCGTGTACTTCCTCGAATAGCAGATTGTGCAAAGAATGACAAAAATGCAGTTCTTCGTGCAAGGTTTGCAATTTACTTGGTTGGAGAAGGAAAAAAAAGTAGATGGAATTTAACCTTCGATATGAGTTTTATGAATCTCAGATATTTCTTTTTACCTATATGTATAATGCTGTTGCAGGTGCTGTGAGTATGCACTTCTTGTACTAGAACATTGGCCTGATGCACCTGAGATACAGAGATCAGCTGATCTTTATGAAGATCTTATTAGGCGTTGTGTTGGGGATGCAGTGAGTGAGGTACGCATTAGATTCCTCTCTCTCTCTCTCTCTCTCTCTCTCTCTCTGTGGTAGAAAGAGCACTGAGAGCTATTTTGTGTGGTACGCATGAGATTATCTTGTGATTGCCTCCTTTGGTACATGGCTGTCATCCACTTGGTGTCTTTATTATACTAATTCTTTGATCACTTAATTTTTTTTTTTAAAAAGACCACTGAGAGCTCATATAATGTTCTCAGTGGTTACTCCTATGATGTACAAGCCTTCTTTTGGACTAGGCCTTATTGAGTCTGGATGGTAAGGTGCCTGCTTAAGGGGAGTGTTAGGACTTCGAAGGGGAGAACTCTGCTAGTGGTGGGAATTAAATTGGCAACATCTTTCGGAGGGGAGCACTCCCCAATTTGACGAAGTGGTTTTCCTTAGTTTGATGTATGCGTGCTTGGAGCTTGTATTACGAAACACTGATTGGTTGGGTGTTATACCGGCTACAAACTTGTCCACTATTTTTCGTTTGTCCTCTTTTTTTTTTTTTTTAAATAACAATCAATTTCCATTTCCTGTTGTTAGGGCCTATGATATAAGAGAATAATGATGCAGTGTGAATAATAGGGAAACGAGGATCCAAGTATTAGAATTCATATTATTTTTCTTTTCATCCCTTTTGCTTGGGGCAAAGGGACGGAAAAAGGCATTAAAGCAGAGATGAGAGATGTAGAAAGCAACTGATTAGGCAGAGTATTAAATTATGAATGCGATTTTATAGGAAAATTTTATTATGACCATGGTTCCCCGCTCTCCCCCCCTTTTGTTTCTAGCAATGGTATGTGGTTTGTACCGTTTTATAGAATGCATCATTTGCATATAGACTTAATAAGGAGTACACTGGAGAGCTATGTGATGCCAAAAAACTCACCATATCTGCCGGTTTGCAGATACTTTCACACCGCCTATAAATACCCTCGACAAAAAGGGTGGAGAATTGTGAGGGCGAGGGCGGCGAAAGGCCTAGCCCAAGGCATTGGCGAGCAAGTAAGCGAATGCCTATCCCAGGGTGCGGAGGCTGGCTGCCAAAACTGCGCCAATTTGCTGTTGGAGTACGCTAAAAAGGCGTCCTCATGACAGCTTACGGAATACTTCAGGGCTGGAGTGAAGAGCCACAAAAGTACTTGTAAGGAACTGTAAAAAAAGGATAGAGAACTACATAAATAGGTCTGAGACTCACTTCAAAGAAAAGAGGGAGAAAGAGTTATGTAGGCAGCGACCATTCTGAAAATGTAGTGGTTGACCGACCTTCTAGGGTAAAATGTAAAATACTGAAGAGTAGCTAAATGAAAGGCAGTGAAGGGGAGCAAAATATGAAGGGGAGCAAAATATCTTTATCGATAGCTAGAGCAAGAATCATTTAAGGAACATAATGGATAGCAATATGGACAAACTATAATAATTGCCTCTAAGTGAATAGTCAGTGTTGTCAACGTACCCTAGACAATGGCTATAACAAACCTGATATGAAGGTAGAAGGATTTCTAATGTGGAGTATCTGAAGAAATACGTGCTCTTCAGCAGCAAAAAGCATCTCTGTTTTTTTTTTTTGAAAAAAATACTTATTACAAAGCTTTTGTGTCCTATATTACATTTATTATCGCAAAATACATAGTCTCTCATATTATTTTGTTCAAAACTACAACATTCATCTGGAAAATATTCCACATTGGCATTGTTGTGAAAATTGTGAAATGTTACCATGACAGGTGCGGACAACTGCTAGAGCTTGCTATAGATTGTTTGCAAGAACGTGGCCAGAACGTTCAAGGCGGCTGTTTCAATCATTTGATCCTGTTATTCAAAGGGTATATTACTCCTGGTGAAGCATGTATAAATGTTAAGAGGTTATCTCGCTTATATTTATTTGACTGGTATGTGATGTTTTTGTTTCAGTTAATAACTGAAGAAGATGGAGGTTTACATCGGAGACATGCTTCTCCATCTGTTCGGGACAGAAACGTACCTTTTACTCCTCAATCATCTGCTTCATTAAATCTGCCTGGATATGGTACGTCTGCTATTGTTGCCATGGACAAGAGCGCAACCTTAGCCTCAAGGCCATCAGTTTCTTCTGGCATGCTTTCGTCTCAATCAAAGTCACTGCATAAAGGGTCTGATCGTAGCTTGGAGAGTGTTCTGCACTCAAGCAAAGAGAAAGTTTCTGCAATTGAAAGCTTGCTTAGAGGCTTGGATATTTCATCAAAGCATAATTCATCCACCCTTAGATCATGTAGCCTTGATCTAGGTATTGGATAACGTCTCTTCTATTACGGGGGAGTAGTTTCCTGTGATTTGGATAGGTCTTGAGTATCGATATTTGAAGCCATCATCAAATTATTTGTATTTTGTCAGCATTATAGCATCACTTTTTTTTTTGGGGGGGGGGGGGTTGTTGCCTTGGTTCTTGCACCTAGTTGAGAATGGTTAAAATTTTCTTTTATTGTCCCTAGTGCAGGAGTTGACCCTCCATCCTCTCGTGATCCACCATTTCCTCTTGCTGTTCCCGCCTCAAATCGAGTAACAAGTTTGTCACTGGACTCAAAATTGTCATCTACCAATGAAAGCAGCAACTGCAGTGGTGGCTTAGCTCTGTCTGACATCTTGTCTCAGATGCATGCTTCTAAAGATACGGGTAAATTGTCATACCATAGTGGCCCCGCGAATGAGCCATCATCAGCACCAATGTCGTACTCGGCCAGAAGAGTCTCTGAAAGAGTTAAAGAAAGAGGCTTAATAGAAGAGCAAGCTCATACCAAGGATGCTAGACGATACATGAGCACTCATGTGGACAGGCAATTCTTGGACACATCCTATAGGGATTCAAATTTCAGAGATTCACAGGGCACCTACGTCCCAAATTTTCAGAGACCACTATCTAGGAAGAATGTCAGTGGTAGAAGTGTGTCTTCAAGCCGGAGGAGGAGTTTCGATGATAGCCATTTGCCGCTGGGGGAGATGCCAAGCTATGTGGATGGTCTTGCATCTCTTCACGATGCTCTGAGTGAGGGGCTAAGTTCCACCTCTGATTGGTCTGCTAGAGTTGCTGCTTTTAATTATATCCGATCTCTGCTGCAGCAAGGCCCAAGTGGTGTTCAGGAAATTGTCCAGAGTTTTGAAAAGGTGATGAAACTTTTCTTCAAGCATTTAGATGATCCCCATCATAAGGTTGCCCAGGCAGCACTTTTGACCCTTGCAGAGATAATTCCCTCCTGTCGAAAGCCCTTTGAAAGTTATATGGAAAGGATTTTGCCCCATGTGTTCTCACGGTTAATTGATCCAAAAGAATTAGTTAGGCAACCTTGCGCAATAACATTGGATATTGTGGGTAAAACTTATGGAGCAGATTCTTTGCTGCCAGCTTTGCTTCGTTCCTTGGATGAGCAGCGATCACCCAAAGCAAAATTGGCTGTTATTGAATTTGCTATTGGTTCTTTTAACAAACATTCGGTTACTTCTGAAGGTGCAGCTAATACTGGCATACTGAAGTTATGGCTTGCTAAACTGACACCACTAGTTCATGAGAAAAACACAAAACTTAAGGAAGCTGCTATTTCATGTTTTATATCAGTTTACACTCACTATGATCCCACAAATGTGCTGAATTTCATCCTCAGTTTATCCGTTGAAGATCAAAATTCCTTGAGACGGGCACTCAAGCAGTATACACCACGTATAGAAGTGGACTTGATGAACTTTTTGCAGAGCAAGAAAGAGCGACAGCGTTCTAAATCTGCATATGATCCTTCTGATGTTGTGGGAACGTCGTCTGAAGAGGGTTACATGGCAATGTCAAAGAAGCCTCATTTTCTTGGCAGAAACTCTGGTAGTTCAGCTGACAATGATGCAGGCAAGAAATGGAATGTAATATTGGATTCAGCACAGATCAGTAGCTGTAGCAATCAAGTTGCCACTGATGGAACTCAAGAGAACCACTATGACGATGTTGAGCCTGGATTGACTAGTGAGATTCTGATTTCAAGGATTAAAGATATGAAATATACAGGCAATAACACTGCTGAGAGTTTGGGATCCTGGACCACTAGATTGGAAAATGCAGACAGTAGTGGAAACGCAGGAATTTTGTCTACTCCCCATCTGGATATCAATGGGAGTAAGAGTTCTGACAGCCTAGGAGTTAATGCTGGCTTCCAGCCTGAAAATGGCATTCTAGATGAGGTGACTACAGACCATTCAAAAATTGGATCCTTAAAGATCATTTCTGCTTCAGAAACTAGACCAAGCATTCCCCAAATTCTTCATTTGGTGAGTTTCATGGTTGCTTATCAGAATTTAATGTTTTATTCCAAGTTTTATATCAGAATTCGAATGCTAGGGGATCTAACTCCTCCATGCAGTTTGTATGTATAGCTCTAGGTTACTTAGGATCCCCCTTCTGCCCAAAAGTAAAAGAAAAAGGAAAAGTAAAGGCCTTTGACACAAATCTCATGCTGTGAAGCATGTCATCTTAGCCTTTGACACAATTTCAGACACCCAGAAAATATTGGACCTAATTTCAGACACTACAGAAAAGATCTCATGTTAGCCTTTGACACAAATCTCATGTTGTAAAGCATGTCATGCAAGCTTACTCCGTCATGGAATTGTCCAAAGACCATTCGGCTTCCCCCACTCCCCCCCCCCCCCCAAAAAAAAAAATTGCAATGAAAATAAGTGAAGCAGCTTTGAAGCCTTCTTGTTTGATCTTGTTCCAACAGATCTCCAATGAACATGAAGGAAGCCCTAGTGATAGCAAGCGTCATGCACTTGAACAATTAATGGAAGCATCGATTTCTAATGATCGTACTATATGGACTAAGGTACAACTACCATCATCTTTCGCAGTGTCAATCTATGTAACGTCTTAGGTAGTGGACTATTCCCCCAGTATAATTGAGGTTGGTTATTTAGCTTGTTAATTATGTCCATGTTTATTCTTTCTTGTTTTTGTTTATGTTTTTAGGGTCTTCAGGGGTTGTGTCCTTGTGGGTAATGCCAGGTGCTTAGTCTGGGGACTCCTTATGGTGTCCCCTTCTGGGAAGAGGGGGAGGGGGGGCGGGTTGTTTCGCCAGCACATTTGAATGGTGGAACCCAACTGCCTATATGGAAATTGTGTCTTACTTCCTGTAGGTGATTAAGTTTTTTTTGTAATATTATTGCAAGTAATTTAGTTTTGCCTTCATCACGTCTTTCTTTGTAAATTTCTTCTTGTTGCTTTTAGATTCTAGAAGTCAACATTTGGCGCAAGTTTCTTTTTGTGGTGATTGTGCTTAATACATTTGCATAGGTATCCATTCAATCTGTTTTGATCGGATATGCTTGGGATGCTTAGCTGGTGCTATTCTATTTGTATGCTTACGTATGTAGAGCTCTGGAGTGTAAGGATACTTTTTAAAAAAAAGAAAAAGAAAAGGTGCATTGGCTCTTTTGGTACGTAACCAAATATGAAATGTTCTATTTTTGATTTGACAATTCGGATTTTTCGTTTTTGATTTAAGCATCCAGAGTGTCAAACACTATCTCTTCTATGTTACTGACTTATAGCCACTCTTCCATGACATTAAGTTCTTGTGGACATGCATACATTAGGAGGCAAGAGCCTAGCAAAGATAAAGCGAAGGTTGTTTAACTAACAAAATGGTTGTTAAATCAAAAATATCTCATCTTATATGTGGTTAAATGGAATTTGTGGAGTTAATATGGTGGGTGGTGGAAAACTTAATAATGTTTGGGTATTTGAATCCGAGGAAATGATTGGATGGTTAACATATGACCCACATGTTTTGTGGTTCGTTAAGTACAAAATAGCCCTTTAATTTATTTATGGAAGAGAATGGATTCGAGTATCTTCTTCTTTTGGTGGGTCACTCTAAAAAAAGTTGGAAGTGGGCCCCTGTCAAAACTTTGGCATTGTAAGTATTGAGGGATTGACTCTTGCTTGTGGAGTGTGTGTTGGGAGGGGATATATTGACCTTAAGTTAGGTGGGCTTGTGTAAGTTGTGTTTCTGCTTTTCCTTTGTGCATGCGTGTTTGATATCCATATGCTAATTGCTATGTCCAATGTGACTATCAGAATGAAAATGTTTCTCTAATAGGGGCTCGGGATAACTCTCAAGTAAAGAGAAAGAATGGAAGGCCTATCATTATTAACTATTGTTGTTCATGGTTTACAGTACTTCAATCAGATCTTGACAGCCGTACTTGAGGTGCTGGATCACTCTGATTCTTCAGTTAAGGAACTTGCATTGTCACTAATCACTGAAATGCTGAAAAAGCAGGTTAGAAGTTATTCTGTATCGTGTCTGGTGCTTCAGCTTATGTCTTCTTGATTTCACCGCCCCCTGCCCCCCCCCCCCCCCCCCCCCCCCCCCAAAAAAAACAAAAAGTGGCTCTTTTTTTGTGTTTTTTTCCGCCGGGGGGTGGGGGGGATGATACTTTGTGTGGCTGCCTGACAATTCTTTCCTGATTGCTTACATCCTTCCTACCCCCACTTGTCACATTTGAATTGCAGAAAGATGCCATGGAAGATTCTGTTGAAATTGTGATTGACAAGCTGCTTCATGTTTCAAAGGATACTGTCCCCAAGGTATGTTTTGTTTAGTTAAGAATACCTGCTAGAGATGTTGTCTCTTTTCTGTTCTCATATTGTTGCTCCAAACTTAGGTTGCAAATGAAGTAGATAACTGTTTGACTACCTTGTTAGCTCAGTATGATCCCTTCAGATGCTTGAATGTAAGTCCTGCCATCCTTTGTGTTCTCTCTTCAAAACTTTTGCAAGCTTGCCTGTTATATGATGCTTCTTGTCATTGGTGTTGCAGGTACTTGTTCCCCTGCTGGTTACTGAGGATGAGAAGACTCTTGTTACCTGCATAAATTGTTTGACAAAGGTTTGTCATGACATCGAGCTTCCTTTTGTTAATGAATTCCATGTTTCATCAATAAGCAGAATATTGCATTTATGACTTGTTTGGGGTACATTAATTTTTCTCAT
This sequence comes from Carnegiea gigantea, assembly GCA_029747015.1. Lineage (NCBI taxonomy): Eukaryota > Viridiplantae > Streptophyta > Magnoliopsida > Caryophyllales > Cactaceae > Carnegiea > Carnegiea gigantea. The sequence goes on from JAKOGI010000423.1 coordinate 281,935, forward strand.
TTAGTCAGCAATCAGGATGTAGCAGCGTAGTTGCACGGGTTGGGAACTGAAGGCTCTTTACGTGTGATTGGGTGGTCAGACACTTGGACCGATGTGGTATGGTTCAGCAACTACCCATTAGATTTTGCAGGTTGGAGAATGCCCAGAGCTGGCAAAAAATTGTTGGGACACTGAGCAGTTTCAGTCATTTTGTTTTTCTCGTACATATGGTGTCCTCAGGCTGGCAGTGGTGTTACTTAGGCTGATATGTGATTTTGAAAAAAGTATGATACCAGTGCTAGGAGGAGACATAAAATGAATAAAATTTGCAGAGTAGGAATGGGGGGTTGACATAGGAGGTGAGTGGCCCCAATCAAAAGTGACTGTAGGTGGATAATGTGATGAGCAGTGAGAGGCATGCGCTCATGTGTTGTTGGAACACTGAATATTCAAGGTTTTCTAATGTAGGTGTTGCCTTAAATGTATGTTTTGTTACTTCTGTATTAATTTATCACTGACTTTGTCATTCTTTTATTTGGCATCTTAGATTTTTCTGGTCAACCTGCAACGACCTTGATGCTAACCTTGAAATTTAGTTATTTTGTATTTTATTTAATTCTTTTTTGTTCCCCTCAAATTTGGGTTTTTTTTTGGGGGGGGGGGGGGGGCGTCTATTGTGCAAAAATCAAAAATCTTGGTCTCTTCTTGTTTTAGTTGAGTTTTACTGAATCTGTCCAACCTCTTACTCTATTGGAATGTGCCCCATCTTGCAATATAGTCTGCATGGTTTTTGATCGAATGCATTTTGGGATTCTAATTGTGTCCTTCTAGTCCTGTCCAGGCCTCTGTCCTTAGAGGGCCAAATTTCTTAGGTGAAGCCTTTGACTGGAGTTCTATATTTGCTTTTCGCTTTTGTCCTGCCTATGTTCCTTTGCCCTGCTTTCTCCATCCATCACTGCAACTGATGACGATACTACAGGGAGGGTCAGAAAACCAATTGGTTGTGCAGAAATCTCCAGTATTGTGTCGGAGGGAAATTATAGGAGACGCAGATAAGAAATTGAGAGAAGGAAATGCGGACAGGGGTCAATGGGAAGTTGGAACATGTCAGCCTTTGGATGGAAGAGAGCTGGTGATTGTCTTCTTAAGTAGTTGTGGAGGTTGTTATATGCTGCAAGGAATAGATTAGGGGTTTATTTGTCTCCACTCCTCGAAAGGGATCCAAAATGGAGTAGGATCTATATTTATGATATGGGAATCCTTTTCTCAGTTTAGCTGATCAGAACCATGCTATTACTAGTTTTATCATTATGATTCTTAAATTGGGGGAATCTTTCCGGATGCATTTCAAAGCGTGCTTCAGCCCAAAGTTTTTCCTTTTGATTTTGTATGTTATACATGTGCTTTTTCTTTGACTGTCATGATTAAGCATGTTCGTATGCTCAGCTTGTTGGTAGGTTGTCACAAGAGGATTTGATGGCACAGTTGCCCTCTTTCTTGCCATCTCTTTTCGATGCATTTGGAAACCAAAGTGCTGATGTTCGCAAGGTAATTACCATTCATTATTATGGACGTAAAATGTATTATGTAATGTTGGACAATTGATGTTGGAAGACCCCCTTTTTGTTCCTGTTGTATTTGCTCTCGGAATTATCAGTGCCCTATTCTGGGCATTCTGCTGATATTTTTGATAAACCATGCAAACAAGCAACCAGAGGACTTGTTTGGCAAGTCTGGCTTTTGGTGGTGACAATACTTTCGGATGTCTTTTATTGTTTCAGACGGTTGTATTCTGCCTAGTGGACATCTATATCATGCTCGGGAAAGCATTCTTGCCTTATTTGGAAGGACTGAACAGCACCCAATTGAGGTTGGTGACGATTTATGCGAATCGGATCTCACAAGCTAGAACGGGAGTCCCAATTGATGCAACTCAATGATTGCCAGATTTTCCATCCCTTCTCCAGGACATCTTTGATTCGATAGCAGGAGTTTTGGTAGTTGAGATTCCATTGTTGTGTATTTCTGTATATTGTGTGAAAATGCAATGCTTTTTCTTAGCGTGTGGGGGTATCTTATTTGTGCAATGTAGTTGTGGCTTGTTTGGTTGGCAGTTCGATCGTGGTGTTGAGTGGAAAGAGAAGGATGTATGATGCTGTTGTTCATCCCCTGTCAATATCAATGTCATTCTTTGAGAATAATACATTATTTGGCTTTGACGTACATATTTGTACTCTCCTATTGGAAAGGCATCCATGAATTTATCTTCCATGTGTATTGATGATGTGATGTGCTTTATCAAATGTGATTGACTGCAGTATATCGGGGAGTGCATTTAGAGCAAGTGCAGCGCCTTGCTTGCCCGAGAAGAGAGAGACGTGCGCGAGGGAAGTGGTGGGGGAAGAGCTCCACTGGGCAGCTCACGCAAAGCGCCTCATGGGGAGCCTCGCGGAGGAGAGCCGGCTCCCATGGGCCATGTGGATGCTTTTTTATTTTTTTAATATTTTTTTGATGAGTTTTTTTTTTTTTTTAGTTCTAAAAATGAAATTGTGTGCTACAAAGTGGGTCTATGGGTATTATGTTATTTGGTGCAAAAAATTGGAGAGGATTGATGTGGTAGTGATAGGTCTCCGCTGGTGAGCTAAAAAATTGGCTCACCACTGATTGTTGACATGCATTTATGCATGTTTTGCCTTGTCTTTGAAAAGTATACTTGAAAATATTTCTGATTAGTAATGTGTAGAAACTGGATTATGGTGTGTAGTTACATACTTTAAGACGACGTGCAAAGATCTAACTCTCAAGCGGTTTTTTTGGGATTTTTTTCCTTTTTTGGAGTGTGCAGCTTGCGTGTGGTTTGGCTCGCATGCCTTTTGTTTGTCGATAAGTGATAACAACCGGCGTTACGAGAATCGGATCGGACCGACCGGTTCGCCCGGGACCCGTTACGCAAAGCGGGAATCACTTGCCAACCGTCCTATGGTCAAACCCGGAGGAAAACGGTCAAACCTGTCCAACCCGGTCACCAGTTGAACTGGCCGATTGGCAGTCAGACCGGATTATCGATGTTCCAAAAAAAAAAATCAATGAAAAAAAAGCCCAAATGGGTTAAAGCAAGGAGTCGCACACCAGTGACCCTTGCCCCGACCTCCGATATGTGGTTCTGGCTAGCTATAGGCTGCGGTGGTGAAGCCTTTTGCTTGGTCTGGCGGTGCAAGTGGTGGTTCTTCAATTCAGATCTGGATTTTTCCTTTCTCGTTGCTTCCCTCTCACAGACCCTCTCTCTCCTCTCCTTTGTTTTGGGCTGCTGTAACTTTTGAAGTGCCCCCCCTGACATTTTAGCTTTTTTATATCAAAATATGCACCTATAAAACACGTCACCGAAAAAGAGCCAAAAAGGACCCGAATGGGCCCCCCCAGGTGCATTTTTATCAATCTTTCATTGTGTTTTTTTCTCTTTTTGTTGTTGCCTGTGGGTGTTTTTTATAGGTTAGTGAGTTAGATAAGTTTTTTATTTAAGAAACTTTTCAAAGTCAGCTTGGCCCAATTCTCTTGTTCATAATAAAAAGATTTATTTTTATTTATGTTTTTATGAATATAACGAATATATATAAATTTTTTTTCTAGGTTCACTGGGTTGTGCCGGTCTAACCCGGTTTGACGGTAAACCGGATCAACCGGTCCAACCCCAGTTCAAACGGTCGGACCGGTTAAACCATCGACCCACTTGGCCGACCGGTTCGATCACCGGGTCGGTTCTCTAAACTTTGATAACACCACCACCACCTCTTAGCATGGATTCGATTTTTACAGGGTCTGGAGATATCTAGATGTAGGCAATCTTACTTTTACTAGTATCCCTAACTGTAGAGAGGCTGATTTCATAAGATCCACAAAATAAGATTTTATGAAAACATTTTATAGAAGAAGTATTATATGAAAACATTTTATGAAAAAAAAAAAAACTACGGATAAGCAGCAGAGAATAAACTAAAAAATACTAATAAATCAGGTGACAATAACTATGTAAACATAAGTATAACATAGCAGAGGAATGTACTATACCTTGACAAATAGAGGTAGACAAACAATGTCTATTGTCATATATATGTACTACCTTCATACAAACACGATATACGAAAAATTCACAACCAAACATACCCTATTGCAACCGGAAGACAACTACAAGACTATCTTTCGGTGATCTAAGATCTTAATTCGATCCAATTATAGTCTCTTATCCTGAGTCATATCCTCCATCAATCCTACAACTTTCAAGTCCTCCCTAATCACCTCATCCAAACTCTTCTTTGCTGATACGTGATTAGCATGACAATTTTTCAGGCTCCAATAACCTTATAACACTAGGGCCAATCCCTTGTATTGTTTTCTTTCTTTTTGATTTTCCTCGGGTGCAACCTTCTTTAATAGCTGTATACTTATTTTCTTTTCTTTATTTTTTCCCCTTGGGACTACCGAGTATTGTTATTTTTATATTCCAAGTTACAGTTTTGTGCTCTAGCCTTTACATTTAAATACATTATTTATTTCATTTCGAGTCGGATTATTTGAATAAGATAATGATCAAGTTAATGAGACCAATTGGGTTTCGATTTTGGGTAAGATCATCTTTAGTTTGTGTTGAATACAAATCGCCTGATGTGTGGCCCATACACAGGAGCGGAGTCAGGATTCAAAGTAAGTGGGGCGAGATTAATAATACACAAATTTACCTAAAGTCAATAAATTTAACACAAATAAACAAATAACAACTAATAAATTACCCCAATTCTAATTTGTAAATTCTCAATCAAGAAAGGCAAAATCTAATAGTTTAATTGATGGGTAAATATCTAAATTAACCACTTATTCAACACAAATTCAATAAAAATTACTAAACTAAACATAAACAAGGAAGCAATTACAAATAAAATTAGTGCAACTTTAAATCTTCAACCAAGAACAACCAAGAAGATACTTAGGTTAAAATCCTCATTTTTCAATTCATGAATCATGAGTAATTCACTAAGTTAATCAATTATTTAACATAAATCTAACTAAAATCAGTAAAATAAACATAATTATTTGCAAAATAACAAAACTAAAAACAAAAATAGAGAATTTTTGGGAGTTACCTCAAATTGAGATTTGGGACTTAGAAGTTAGGAGGAGAGCTGAGGAGGAGTGGAGGCGGCTGCCGACACAAGTGGCGGCACTAGTGACAGGCTGGCGGCAGGCGGCAGGTCAACGACTGGGCTGGGCAGACTGCAGAGAGTGAGAGAGAGTGTGCGTGGGCGGTGGGTTAGGCAGAGAGAGAGAGTGCGTCTGAGAAGCAAAGCAAAGCAAGACTAGAGAGTCGAGAGGCAGAAATTAGAAAAAATGAATGGGCAAAACTCAAAAAAAAAAAAAAAACATACAAGGCAACCCAGAAGAAGAGTAATGAGAGTCGAACCCGTGATCTTCTGAAACAAGTAAAGAGCAGTAGACCATCCTACTAGGCACACATTTGGATAATATATGTGAACTAATTAATATATATCTATTTTAATTATCCACAAAAATATCTCATATTTAATTTTTTTTCCCCAAAAAGTTGGGGGGTCAATTGACCCCCCTTGCCCCAATGTAGCTCCGCCTATGCCCATACACCTGTTTGCTGAACCAAAAAATTTCATGGAAAATGTTTGGATATGTTTGGCTGAATGAGCTTTCTCAACTTTACAAGCACGAAATAGTATAATTTTAGAAATATTTCTTAAATTTTAAATTTATAATATCTTTGAAAATACTAATGTGATTATACTTTTCCAACAAAATAGATCACATATTAGACTTCACTAGCCTCTTTTACATTCTACCATCCACCCTTTCATTAATTCTGATTTGGTTATAATGACAACAGATGTTTATGTTTTAAATAAATCGTCATAAACATTTATGAGAAAGCCGGGGCCTTTACACAGGCATTCTCCACTATTTTTTATTTAATAAATAGTGCTTAATTTTTAAGAACGTTCACTTCGAAAATTCTAAAGATTTTAGTATGTATAACTTTCAGAGTATTTTCAGCAAACAGTATCCTACACGATACTGTCATGCCTCTTTGCAAGATGAATATGTATCCCACGACTGCACTTGCACTGGTGCAAATGCTCCAGCCAGCCTCCGAGTCAGTCACACTTAGGGCCTATTCTTGCGGGTAAATTGAGGTAGATAAAAGAGTACAGTAGATTGAAGTAGATTAAGATCAATTGAAGTTGATTGAAGCAAGTTTAATTTTTTTTATGTGATAAATTTAACTTGATTAAAATAGTGAAATTAGATTGAATTAGATTCAATTAAATTGTAGTAGATTGAAGTAAGTTGACATAGATTGAAGTGAGTTAAAATTAATATTTTAAAATTTACCCACAAAAAGAACAGACTCTTAATTATACAACAAAGGTGTAAATCTTATAATATGGACAGTCATATCAAATCCTGTAAAATACAAAGAATTCACTTGCATTTTCTTAGCTGGCCCATATACTCAGAACAAGGTCTCATTTGGCCTCATGCGGCATCACTTGCATGAAGCCATCAAAAAGTTATATAAACAATCGATCATCATACTACACCCTGAGAAAAAAAAAATAAAGGGAAAAAGGGAGAGTAGTACTGTGACATTATATTTCAAGAAGCTAGTCTTCGTAGCTCCCCCCCCCCCCCCCCCCAAAAAAAAAAGCTACTCACTAAAGTGATACATTGAGATCGATGGAGGAATCCGTTAAGATGATGTCCCTTGAGTTATCAGCTTTTGGATGGTTGAGGATGTTGAATTTTACCTTGACATGCAAGGGTTTAATAAACACAAGATCCCCCAAATCCCTGTCCAAATTCAGCAAAAAGCTTATAAATGCATCTCTTGAAACCCTTCCTGTTCTATCAGCTTTCAGAATCTTTGCTATTTGGGCAGCCTTCATTTCTTGAGTCCCCTCGCAATTTTCAAAAGCACTTCGCAGTTTCAGATAAAGTGGAGCAGAAATAGTGACCTGGATAGTTGGTTGAAAAACTGTCAGTTATCCAGCAAATGGTGTTTAAATAAGGATATCATGCAGTGTTCATACTGCTAACAAAAATTCAAAAGATAGGAATTCAAGTAATCCTGGTAATACAGTGCTGGAATTAAAAGGAGAAAACTAGGCAGTCTTCCATTCTGATAGTGATTTTTTTTTTTTTTTTTTTTAAAAGCAAAGAAAACACTCTAACCAAATACTTGACTCAGAGTCTCAGAAGACATCAATCTTTATAATGCAGATACGCATATATCCATATATCAAGGGTAAAAATATCCAACGATGATGAAATATAACGTGATTAAATTAAGATATCAAGTATACCATGGGGGAAATTGGCGTAGCCATAACATCTTTACTATGTGAATAATACTTTACTCGACCAAAAAGATAAAATTGGAGTATTACATGTTGACTTGATAAAAATTGACCCGACCTGAAAACCCGACTCGAACCCGCACGAAAATTTTGGATTTTGAACACATTTTTCTTGATCTGAACCCGAAATAAAACGAACTTTAAAACCCCGCCTGTTCAACCCGAAGTTAGTGGGACAAACTCGACTCGAACCCGCCCGTTGGACCCTAATATTATATCCTTATCTTTTGATTTTGTTTTAACTTATTTCTCTTAACAATAATAGTTATTCATTACATCGAATTGGTTAGAGAGACGTTATATAATTATTCGATCCCTTCACAAATTAAATAATAGCACCCTATTTTGCCCGACTTCATTCGCATAAAATAATGTCCTACACAACTTATAAATGGGACAACTGTAAAAGAAGACATGAAATGACATGACATAACTATCCAGTCTTAAGAAAATCAATTTATAATAAGACAAATATTAAGCAAGTTATACCGTTATATTTTTAGTGAAATGAATATACTTCCTTATATTTCAAATAATACGAACAATTTTAAGTGATAAAGATGCCGAATTTTTTATTTTGACGAGAAATAATTTACAAAAAAAGACGCTCTAAACCCGTTGGGTAACCCCGAAAAAACCCAAACTTGAACACAAAATACATCCGACCTGTATTTCACCCGTCCGCCCGAATTGATAGGTCTAGTCACATGTGTGGGATATCAGAGTATTGTTCATCGAATTTATTCACAGAACAATTACACTTCCAGGCTCTTGGTATAATAGAGCCTTTTCCATTTTTTTTTTTTTGGGGGGGGGGGGGTGTTGCTGGAACATACCTCACTTGTCCCAGGGCTGGCGTTGACAACACAGTAAATATGAACTTTACCGTCTTCCAAGTTTCTTCTTGAAGTAGATTTTTCCTCTGTGGAGACATTAGATCCGAGTTCTTCCTCAAATGGCAGATTATCTAACTCATCATACCACTGCTGGGCAACACCAATCTGCAAGCACATATAAAGAAAAGCTAAGCAGAGATTTGTGCTAGAGGGAAGGAGGAAGGGGGGGGGGGGGGGAGACAAAACTGCTAGCTGGTGATTACCTTCTCTGAAGCTGAGGCAGTGCTCTCCAATCCCGAGAATTCCATAGCAGCCCCCCTCACCTGGCGCCATACACAACATTCATGCAGTGGCTCAAGAAGTTCGGTGTTGTGGGGAATATCAACAGCCAAATGTATGTCAATTCTACCTATTTCAGGCAAGGAAAATGCAGGGGGTCAGAAAGATGTACTGAAGGCCTTGACCAAAATGACTTACACTCGCAAATATATTTCGGTCTGCAAGTAAGTTTATTTCCAAGAACTTTTGTTTTCCCAATCCAATTAAAAAATTGATCACTGACAACTGCGCTCTATAGTGTTGCATTAAACAAAAATTTATGGCTACTTGATTAAGATCTCAGGGATTGCAATGAATCCACTTCAATCATAGGTCTAACTCGAATCTATACCTTGAAATCATGCTTAAGCGCTGTGTTGGAGAAAGACAGTATGATATGGAAGCTTTGACCTTTGAATTGTATAAACTGGTTTCCGTTAAACCTTGATTAAAAAGAACTGATTGCAGTGAATCCACTTCAACCATAGCTCTAACTCGAATCTATACCTTGAAATCATGCTTAAGTGCTGTGTCGGAGAAAGACGGTATGATATGGAAGCTTTGACCTTTGAATTGCATAAATTCGTTTCCGTTAAACCTTGGATTAAAAAGAACTGACTGCCTATTACACCAGCCTGTGCGAGAGAGAGAGAGAGAGAGAGAGAGAGAGAGCAATCTACTAAATTGACTTTGTCCAGTCTGCTGGAAACTGGGTATAAGCTAGAATTAAGTCAGTAATGCTAACCCCAACTCTACAGTGCTTTCTTTTGTTTTCTTTGGGGTGAGTTCCAGAGATCCGGTGATTTCAGGCCCATGCAAAAAAGTTTTTGTCTTAAGACACTGAAGTTCAGGGAAGTTTTTGGTTGAGTTTTGAAGCCAAGATGTCAACAAAGGCATAGTAAAACTATGGTCTATTCTGAAAGAGCATCAATGCTACAATGTCTATCTTTAGTATTTTATCGATTGTTCCCATCTTTCGAGGCCCCTGATTTGGGTTTTTTTTCTTCTTCAGATTATGCTGATTTGAGTTCGGGTTCAAAATTCTTCTCCAGATACACAAAATTCTTGGCAGTTTTGAGGTCGGGAATTTGCCAGTGGCTAAACCAAGACTTTAACGTTGGCATGTTGCATGATCGAATTGTATTACATTACCGTTTGAAAATTACATATTTCTGTGAGTTTGACGGTTCAGAACGTACATGACTTTTCGTATTTACCCCCCCCAAACCAAAAAACAAGCATGTCTGTGGGTGTTCAGATGTGCATATGCATGCTTTGGGAGGTATATACTTCCAAGAATTGTGAGTCAATCTGTTACCCTCCTTAATAGATCTTCAGCTTGTTTTCCACTAGGTTAACCTGTTGCCAGGTCTACCCAGTTCCAACAAAATACAGAAGAGATTAACATGTGTCAAAGATGGATCTGCAAGGAAAATAACTTCTTTTTTATTTTATTTTGGCATACCTGGAAACAATCTGAAAGACTGAACATGATCAAAAAGATGTTCACCATAAACATTGCCACTGACATATAGAAAGAAAAACAATCACTCAAAAGTTCCTGCATTTTAAACATAAGAGGCAGGGATTGAAGCCACACTTACGTGGGAAACCCTCTCTCCAAAGAGCCAGATAACCAATAAGGCAAGCCAAGGATTCCAAAGTTCGAGAATTTAATGCTCGAAGCAACTTCAGTTACTTTATCCAGCATCAACACTCTTTGACCAACTTTAAAACCATTTAGCTAAATGTCATGTAAGATAGATATCCAGCCAGATCAAAAGAACAGTGAAGTTTTCAGATGCACCATGTATTGTTTTACCTCTGTCACAAAGAATCAACTTGTCTCCCAAGGTCACAAATGAAGACATCAGACCAGAATATGGAACCCCGTCTAATGAATAACTAGCACCAACAAGCTTATGCAGGAAATTGCAAGAAAGATCTTTCAAGCATGAGACTTTTTCCATGATCTTCTGCCCATAGCGCCCCATAATGTTGCTATGTCCTTTGAAATAATAAAGAACCCGTACAAAATCAGACAACAGCGTCAAAAGGTTTCCAAGGATAGAAGAAAGAAAAGGAGTGTGTTTCGGAGTGATTTTGTACCTGTGATAATATCATGGATCACCCCTCTATCCAAATTTATAGTCCACATAGTGTCCAAACTGCACACACAGAAAGCATCAGATCAAAATGGGAAATCCATTCTTCAGGCAAGGTAAATATAAAGCTAGACCTGGCAAATGGGTCATTCGGTTTGGGTACGAGTCGAGTCAAGTTCGGGTCGTTTCGGTTTGGGTCAGGTTTGGTTCGGTTCGAGTTGATTTCGGGTCAACCATTTTTTGGTCAAATACGCTCGTCATTTCAAAACAAGCAACTTTGTAGAAAATTTCGGGTCGAGTATGGTTCGGTTCGGGTCAATTCGGGCTTCGGGTCCACTTTCGGGTGAGTATATTTCAGGTGTCGGGTCGGGTATGGGTCTGGGTCGTTCGGTTCGGCTTTCGGGTTAGCTTTGCCAGGTCTATATAAAGCAAAGCATTCATATGATGTATAATTACTTCTGGCCTTAAGGTGGATATAAAGAATATTATGTGCACAGAGCATGTACCCTCGTGTCACAAAGTAGAAATCTATTAGTCTCCTGCACAGATAAAGCTGGAAGCAAATTTTGATTTATTCCTAGGTGGTTCAGCTGTGACAGAAATTTGAGTAGTTGGAAGGAGGCGGGGGCACATCAATTTCCACAATTATAGATATTAAAGAAGATAACTAATAAAAATATGGGAGCAGAAACCAATGTACTTTTCAGGGTACGCATGGACTGCTGGAGTTATAGAGGCAATCTAAACAGTTAATTGAGTGATATACAGAGTTTACTTGGTAATGTCAGCATAAAGAAACATGGTTGGGATCAATGTCATACTGACCAGTTACCTAACATTTTAATTTTTAAGGAACGCAAGGACCCTTAAGGTGGCTCGCTCCTCAGATGGTTTTGTTGTCCAATGATTGCATGCTTGAAGTCCTAATCTCCGGCAGACTCAGTGACAGTTTGCTGTCCCGTTAAACTCAGTAATGAATAGGAGCATCATCCATTGCTTAATTATACAGGTCAAAGGTGAGAGAACTGTGGCGAGGGTAGTGTTGATGCTTGAACTCCAGACTCTATTCTACATGTTAAAGCTGAGAAAGGTATAACTAGAGAATGTCTTTCATGGTACTTTGTTCCTTAATGTATGCTAATTCTTATCTCTACAAGACTCAGGAAGCAGCCTTGATTAGAACATGGGAGGTAAGACTTAATGTGAAAAATGAGGATTTCCTTTTATCCCACATAAGCTAATTGTTCTCTAACATCTACCCTAGATATACCAATGTAGTTTTATAATCAAGTATTAATTATGCCTTCTGCAACATCGACAAGAAATATCAAGGTTAGGGACATACTGCAATGCAGCATTAATAGATCAATAAATAGTAATCCTCATCCTCATCATCTCTAGCATAAGGTACATGGAGGATTAGTAATCGGGAGAGTTTTTAACAAGAAGGAAGCAACTCATATCCACACTACTCAGCCACTAAAAGCATGCTACGGACAAGACGGAGAAATGAATGCAAAATCATTTGGGTTGTCAACCAGAAGACAATCAGATCTTGGCGATGCATCTTGGGAAAATAGCTTACCGTCTATTCATGACTAAAAGATCATTATCCTCTGATTTCAGAAGATGCCAAGGAAACAACAATGGTTCTGAATCAAACTCAACAGACTTCGTGTGCACATTTCTTCTAAGCCCTAGCTTACCGAGGATCCATGTCCATAGTCCACTTCTCCCCTTGTCATTATCTCCTGGATAAAGCGTTTCTACAAGCCTTGTACTCATATCAGCCCTCCTGATAGCATGATTCTTCATAAACAGAGACACAAAGGTAATTTCGTTGCAAATAATTAGAAATTCGGAGGATAACAGTAAGGGTAATCATATCAAACATTCAGCCTTCCCATACCAACCGTACAACAACCTCTGTTAAAGGAATAGAATTACAAGATTGATAACAAGGTATCTACCAAGAATATGAACCAAGAAAAGACAATTAAACCATTTGAGTTCAAAATTACTTCCTTTAAAACCATGCATCAAGATTTCAATTCAATACAGATCTGTGTTTAAAAAAAAGCGCCCCGAGGCTCACAAAAGCCCGAAGCCCACCCTCTTGTGCCTTGGAATGGGTCAAGCTCAGCCCATTCTTAAAGCCCGCGCTTTTTTGGGCTTCAGACCGAGGCCCAAAGGCCACAAAGCCCATGTTTTATAGATCATAACAGACCATTTGGGAAAAAGAAAAAAAAAAACTTTAAGTGGCCTCGACCCCTCTTTTTGTTTGTGAAAGCCTTTCAATCAAGATGTTACTAGAAGTAAACAAAGCATATTGCTACTACTGAACATGAGTTTGGAGCTGGAAACCCTAACCCTGGTAATAACAACCTAGTAAATGCTTTGTTCTTCTGTCTTCTTTCAGACTTCCTTCTTCATCCTTCTCCTCAGTTATTGGACAACCATGGAAGGTTTTTCTTTATTTCCTTTTGTTTTTTTGCGGCTTCAAGGAGGTCGGAAATGGTGCCTCCTCCAATGCTACAATGGTACCGAGCCCTTACTTTTTTTTTGTGCTTCTTAATCTCCCTCCCTCTCTCTCTCTCTCTCTCTTCTCCTTCCTAGCATGCTATTAGCATGTGTTATGTTTTTTGGGTTCAATTTATAGTAATCTAATCGGGCTGTGTTTAATGCTTTATTTGTATTTTGTCGTGCTTAATTGATTCTCTTTTTTTTTCTGGTGAAAATCATTTATTTGATGCCATTATCTAGCTTATTTTAGAAGAAATATGATTTTGGAATGATTTTTAAACATTTTTTTAGTAAAAGTGCGCCTCCCCTCTAAAAAGCCCGCCTTCGCCTCGAAGCCCGCACCTGGGGCCCTAGGACCCTTTGCGCTTTTGTGCGCCTCAGGCTTTTTTAATCTAAGATACAGATCCAACAAAAGAAAAGACCTCCTTCCAAACAAAAATCATTTTCATAAAGGGGGAAAAAAACCCTCTTTATTCCCCCACCCCTTTCTCTAGCAAAGTGAATCAATTCGAACTAGTTCTCCACCTTAGGGGATGTTTGGTTACAAGAGCTTTTTGAAGAAGAGGAGCTTTCTAGGGGATCAAAACAGTTGAATTGGTATTTGATTAAATAGCTATTTGCAAGAGCTATTTTGACCCAAATAGCTCTTTCTCAAATAGCTATTTCCATTAACCTTTTGAGGAGAACTTTTTGTGGAAATGACATAACTACCCAAGAGTTTGAAATATTACACCATATGTCACTAGCCTTTTGTGGTAATATTTGATGTTGTGCCTTATTTGAATTTAATCTATCAAAGATTAAATCATTTGAATATATAAATTTCAATTCATAAAAATAAAATATTTAGCAAATAACAAAATAATATTTTAAGACGTAAGCATTGTACAAATATATACAAATTGAAAAGAAAATAAGATTGATAAGAATATAGATTATGTACAACTAGCCAAAAAAAAAAAAGGTTTTATCCATGAAGTTAATTTGTATATGAGACATCAATTGAATTCTTTTTAAAAGAAAATAAGATAATTAATTAATAACAAATTATTTTTAATTAAAAAGTAATTTCGAGATAAAGGCATAAATAAAATTTTATCAATAATCTTTTTTAAAAACAACTAATTTTATCAGACACTTGGTAACAGCTAACACTGCCAAACAGGGCCTTAGTATACATACAATTTTAGACAAATATCCACATAGCCTTGATTCTGAGGCAGCCCTTCGGTTTGCCTAGATTTCTTCTTTCAACTCCTTGAATGACATTCATCCTATTTCCTTTCATCCGCGCTGACATAAAAATTCAGTATACAGACTTAGGAGGCTTTCTTTGGTAGGAAAGGGAAAAAGGTCGCCATGGTATTACCTCATGTGATTTTTTGGAGAGCATTTGGAGACAAAGAATATAAAGAGTCTTTCAGGGTGTCGAAACTTCTCTTCAGTCTTCAACACAGAAACAATTTCATCAATACTATTTTAGAGACATAGATATAGGAACTCTTATTCTTCCTTGATTAATGTGGCCGACTATGTGGATGGGTGGTATTTTGGACGTATATACTATATAGGACCTGTTTGGCAAACAAGTGTTAGCTGTTAGTTGTTTGTATTAGCAAGTTAGCTATTAAAATGAGCTATTTGCATTAGCTGTTTGAATTAACTATTTGTAAAAAAAATGTTTCGTGACATTAGCTATTTCTAAGAAATATATTTGATAAAATTTCGTTTATATCCTTATTTTTACATTACTTTTTAACATAACATATTTTTTTATTTATTGTTCATCTTATTTTCTTCTTAAAAAAGAACTAAATTTGTTTCATATGTACAAATTAATTTCATTCATAAAATCTTACTTTCTTACTAATTCAACATAATTTGTATTCATTATTTGCCTTGCTTCTTTTCAATTTCTATCTATCTAAATGATATCTACGTTTTATAACATTATTTTGTTATTTATTAATTATTTTTTGATTATGAATTGAAATTGAATTCTATGTATTTCTAACAGCTTTATCTTCATTAAATTCAACTCATATAAAACACAATGTCAAATGTCACTATTTACTGGCATCAATCCAAAGCTCATTATCTAAATAAGTGGAACAGGAACTAAGTGATCTAAAATATAAATATCAAACGTTCATAAAAGATGCATAGTAAGAGAACCTAATAAGCTTGACATAATACGCTAATGAAATAAGAAAATATATACCAAAAATACGCTCTTTGGCCAGGAAAATGCAAGCTACAAAGGGGACAATGCAACTTCAATGTTTGTTTGTCCCAAAAAAAGAAAATAAAAAAGCAAAGGCTACGATCTATGCTTGTTAGTTCTCAAGATTTAACTACGATCGAATGCTATTGATATAAGCCTTCAAGCAACAGTTAATAGTACTTCATACTGTTTTAATTCCATAGAAGTAATACTGTATGAATATAATTTAATGGGGCATAGTGTAATTTTTTAAAACTCTTGGGGAAATGTGTAATTTCTACAAAAAAAACTCTTTTCAAAAGGCTAATAAAAATAATCTTTTCAAAAAGAACTGTTTGGGGACAAATAGCTGTTTGCAGTTGTTTACCAAATACTAATTTAGTTGTTTGACAAGGTTAAAATAACTAAAATCTCCCAACACAGCTTTTCTTTTTCTTCAAAAAGTTGCTACCAAACCCCCCCAATAGCTTTTCATAGGATGGTAGCTATGCATCCATTTCTTTGATTATAATTTATACATTATATATTTGTTATCAAAAGAAAAAAAATTAGTATACAGACGAAGATCATCAATTTGAACATTAACTCATGTCAGTGATCTACAGGGACATAGTGCTAAACGTAAAAAGCCAGTAGCAGGACATAAGATACAGTCAACTGAATAAGGTCCTAAAAATGTATGTAAAAAAGCAAAAGAGTAAAGACTGTTTAAAAAGGAATAACAATTGCCAACTATATTCACTATATCTCTATAAAACACACACTGAGGAGTTGCTGAGGGCCTTGACGCATTCCATATTAGATATTTCTTTAACTTTTAGAGATGAAAAGTAGCAATTACAGTTGGAGATTTAGGGAAGACTACACAGTCCTTTACCGAAACTCCAACAATGTAAAACTTCGTGTGTTTTCTTAATTTGATAATAGAATGGATAGTGTCTTTCCCTACAAGTTGCAACTTCTACGTGCTATTTCATTGGAACTTTTCACCCCGAACAGAGATTAAAAACTGCTAAATGCTCATGAAATGAAAAGGATAATGCCTCCCTAATAAAGAATGAAATGCCTCCAGAAAAGGGAAAGGAGTGGACAAAATTTTTTTTTAAAAAAAAGTGAATGGGAAAATAGAGAGCAGGTGTTGTACCTCAGAATCCACAAAGTATAAGCAATCCTCAGATGCATGATAATAAGAAGCTGCAGGTCGCATCAATTTCGCTGTCTCAAAGTCTCCATCCTCAAAGCCTGGGGAAGAACCAATCTGACATATAAACTCTGTAAGTTTGAACTAGATCTCTATCTTTCAGTGACAGTCTACAACGAAATAAGCAAACGATCAATAATAAGTAGAGCATAATGCAAGCAGAGTACTAGAAACATCCAGGTTCAAAAGACTTGGTTAGAACTCACTGACAGGATAGAAGACATATAATGGGGCGTAGAGGAAGTCAAAATGAAAGGATGACATGTACATATGATGATGCGCAAAATTCCTTATAACAGAAGCAGGGAGACAGAAGAGGGCATCTGGAGATGCTTCTACTCAAGACACACAGAGCAAGACAGTATACTTGCCTCTTTAAAAGGGTTGCATATCTACAACTGCTGACAGAACCATCATACAGTATTGTATTACTGTATATATTATAAAAACACATCGAAAAATACAGACCCAAACTATATCCGTAGAAAAGGGTCCACAACCTGAATAAAACCAGGCAAAAATTCCGAAATCCAAATCTGGACCACCATTCTTGACTAATAGCAAAAATAAAAGGACAAAATAGTTAACAAAAATAAAAATGAGTTGCGGATGTAGATAGAATCATAGATACATGAACTCTCATATCTTCATTTGAAGTGCCAGCATATCCCACACAAAGACCTAACCCCCCCCCCCCCCCAAAAAAAAAGAAAGGAAGAAAAAGAGGTACCAATGAAGAAATCAGGTTGCAAAGAAGAGAATTTGAAATAGCAAAGGCAAAACTAATCCAAGGCAAATGGGAAGAAGCAGAGAGTTCAAGAAAAATGTGATGACCACAAAAGGAATTACCACAAAGAATTATATAAAATAAGCAATGATTGTTTGGTACATACCACAGCCAAAATATTTCCGCTGCTGTCAAATACAATAAACCGATGGTGATTGCTATCGGAAAGGAATAATCTGTCGCCATCTTCATCCACTGAAATGCAAGCTGCAGGGGAGAAGATTTTCAAAAAGTTGCAGAGAGATTGCTTACCAGTGCTCTATTTTCATGAAGGCACACAATCGACCCCCGAAAACAGCTAAAGCTAAAGTGGACAGACTTCATCAACTCTAGATAAACATTCTACTCCCTGCATTTTACAATAGTTTCCCTCCTTTTTTCTTTCTTTTTTTTTGTTTAGTTGTGAAGTTGAATGTCTAGAAGAGCTGCATCCTATAGTTGACATTCTCTGCTGCCAACTGTCAACTTATCACTGGCTGTTTTTCCATCATTAGTTTTCTACCATTGTGTTTTGTCTACAAATTTACTACGATATAAAGGGGTTAGGTTTTCTGCAATTCTTTGTCCGTGAGCCTCTTGGAACCGGTCTCTCAACTTAAAAGCACAAGGCTGCCTATATTTAGATCTCCACTGGCCGCCCACACTGAGACCCACATCAAATGTTGGTTGTGCTGGTGTTGTACAAAATGACAGTAGCAGAAAGTGGGCAGAGGAAAGGGGAGAAATATAATACAAGGTAAAACAAAATATAGAGCTTGGCAGAGAGCTGAGACCATCCCAACTAAGATATATGATGAGATAAAAGCTATAAGGAGCAAGTTTGAAAATTTTTAGAGAGACAAATAATCAACTTTAGGGAAGAGTGGGAGATTCTTATTTTAGGGTTACCCCAAATGATTTGTCAGTCAACTCCCAAATTAAAAAGTCCTACTAAGGGGCTGGTTTTTTTTTTTTTTTTTTTGGGTGATAAGATGCAGTTATAATCTATAAGAAAATATAAAGAGTTGTAAGAAGTTGTAAAGAGTTGTAAGAACTGGTAAAAAGTTGTAAGAAGATGGAAGAAAATATAAAGATAAATGCAAGTAGTTATAGAATTATTAAAAAGTTGTAATCATATAGATCTGTATGCATAATTGTTGGTTTTCAACAATGAACAATATGTGAAATAAGTTATTTTATGAAAATAAATTATGTGTAATTTGTCTATGCTATTTATGAAACTAATTTTATACCTTCACTAGACAAATTATTTTTTGACAATCGATACATTGATTACTTGCCATTCTCATCTCGATCAACAAAAATAATAGTGAAATAACATAATTGAGGAGGATAAACCTTTAAACAACCCAACTAAATAGCAATAAAATAAATATTTGACACAAATTTATAGAAACAAATATGTTTTAAACTTGAGTTTTTTTCCCCCTACATTAGTTTCTCCTCTCTATAAGCAAATTTTAAAAAACAAAAATCTTTTAACTAAAATAATCCCTTGAAGATAAAATGACAAGTTCTCTCAAAAAAATTAAATAGAACCCTTCAAATCAAAAACTACATAAATTTAACAAATTAAAATTAATATTTTTAAGATAACAGTACCAAAAAATTTTAACAATAAACACTTCAAAATATTAAGCTAGCATTAATGAAATATAAAAATAAAGATAGTTATAATTTTAAATATCTTTACTTATTTTCTTTATACTTGCTTGAAAACATAATTCGATTCACCATATATGTTTATTATGCAATATTTGTTGAACAAATATTACATTCATCATAATAATTTTGAACTAACATGTTTATAGAAATATTATGTTCATAAAAATATAAACAGATTTTTCATATTGATGGTATATAAAATTTTAGGTTTATATAGATATTATATATATTGAACAAAAAATGACAACTAGAATGTTATAAAACATTTGTCATAAATCAAACATGTCATAAACAGACACAAAAAATATATATTGGGTAGTAATTGTTGTAAAGGAGATGTAAGAAGATGCAAGGAGATATAAGATGATGCAAGAAGCTGTAAGAATTTGCTAGAATTGTAAGGAAATGTACGGAGCAATAAACCTAACCTTATCGCACCCTATCACAAAAAAGACCTAGGCCCGAGATGACTAATTGGTCAGCCTTAAGAGCATTCATTTCACAATATCTCTTGTATATTATAAAAAAGTCATAATATTAGGAAAAAAAGTAATAATGGTAACACAACTGAAAACAAAGGTGACCAAGAACTAGTGTGAAAACAAGTGAAAGTTGTTCAAAGAGCTATTCCGCATCTGAATTTTCAATTGGAAAAATTAAATGGCACTTCTCCAAAGAGACAACAATGGTTTGATTTAACCAAAGTGCCTTTGGCACAATGGTTAGTTACCAAGGTCACCTTAACCCCGGCCCCCCCAAAACAAAGAAAAAAGTATTTGCTTACATGCAAGTCAGCACCACCAACTCAGTAGACAAAACTGTACCTGGATTATGAAGAAGCATGTTCTGTAGGGAAGAACAAATAAAAGGATCATTTGAGCCTTCTGGCTGTTTTGCCCATGTGCTCTTCAGCTTGTCAGCATCACCAGCTTTCTTATCAAGCTGCTTTTTCAGGTCTTTCAGAGCTGCATGTAAGCACAAAAGGTTGAGAAGTGACACAACACTTCAAGGAAATTTTGAAGCAATTTCAAATCAAATTAAGGCAAAGCAATCTATATGTCACTTATGAGTGTGTAACAGTGAAGAAATCTTAGAAGATAAAAGGAACACGCAAGGAAACCAATGAAAACAATCATTAAACATAAAATCAATAGGAAGGAGGCATCCAACTATAAACAGATAATTTAATCAAGTTATATAAAACGCAACACAGATCTGAAGTCTACCCTGCTGCTGAAGTCACACCCTTTGACAGTTTCACTGGGCAATCCTACAAAGTGAACATATTAAGGAAATCTGAATCCACAAAATAACACAGCAGTACAGCCATAAAGGCAGACCTCAGAAGGTCCTTGAAGAAATAGAGAGTATTAAAAGTTAAATCCGATGTATCTGGAGAGAACATACTCCTCTGATAGATTCACACACAAAATATTCCATTATCTATAGCCAAGCGCCACATAGCACCCAAAAAAAAAAAAAGAAAAGGAAACATACACAGGGATGATGACTCAAACACACACAATACTCAATCCCTAACCAAGTGACTAACGAGAGACACGTGAAACTGAAAGGTCCGAAACCAATGAGATTTTAGCCTACTTGTTGAGTAAGGCTTTATGCATGACGGTTCCAAGTTCAAACAACCCCCCCCCCCCCCGCGGCAGGCCCAGGGCCCTTGGTCATCTAGAAACCACAACTAAACCCACTGTCCCTCTTCACAGCCCACCCAAAGGAGGGGAAGGGGGGCTCAAAGACCCAACCAACTTATGCAAGTACAAGCTGCAAACCTAATTGATCCCAAAAGCACAAGAAAGATTAAAGAAAATTTTTCAGAAATGTATAAGTCTTAACACATAGCCTGATGCTTTACAGTATCCCGAAGGTACTACTTGCACAAACCCAAGTAAATTCATGTTTTCAATCATTAAAAAAGTAGTACATGAAATGATAGTATAAACATAAGTTTGGCCTTTTGAACTGAAAATTGACAAAGTAAAAAGAAAAAAGAAAAACGAAGACAGTTAATGGGGTTTAACAATTCACTTTTGCCAAGATTTGCATCACGTTTGTAAGCCAAGGTTTCAGCTTAACATTTTAGAAATGGAAAACATGCTTTTCACTAAACTTCGTCAAATAAGGAGCCTCTAACATATGAAACTTTAGGGTTTCTTGCTGAAAAGCTCCACACATCGCTGATTTTATTTAAGAAATGAAATCTTGCGGCTTCATGAAAGCTAAATTAACAACAAGAAGAACGACGACCTCAGTGTGAGTACCGATTACGCGGGGTTTGGGGAGATCCAAATGTAAACGGCCTTACCTTTGCGAGTATCACTAGCCACAGAGACGCCAATTCCAATAGACCCACAAAAAATGTTTGAAAAATTATTTTATACTTGGAAATCCTCTGATAAAAAATATATGCATAAACAAATATTTAATAAAATAAAAATGTCGTACTACAAATCACAATAACTCACATAAAAACCAACACAAGCATACACAACAACTGAAAAAGCTCGATAATTGACAATCAAAGCCAAGCACAAGGAATTCAAGCCCCCGTTAATCAAAGGGCAAGCATGTATCAGGTTACCTAAAATCTGCAACCTTGGTCCTACATTTCCATGACTTCCTATCCTAAGTTATGTCCTCCATTAGTCCAAAAGTCTTTAAATCATGTCCAATCACTTCGCTCCAAGTCCTCCAACTCTTCCTCGGTCTACCTCCACCCCTTTTACACCGTGGAAGATCAATCTTCTCACATCTCCTCACTGGTGCATCCATATTCCTTCTCCTTATATGACCAAACCATCTAAATCTAGCTCATCTCATCTTGTTCTCTATGGATGTCACTCCCACTTTGTCTCTAATCACTACATTTCTAATCTTATCCAATCTCGTGTGGCCGCATATCTAACGAACCATCCTCATCCCCGAGACTTGCATCCGTTGGACTTGAGACTTCTTGATAGGCCAACACTCTGCGCCATATAGTAATGCTAGTCTAAGTTTAACAACCATACGATAAACTCTCCCCTTCAATCGAAGTGAGATTCTCTTATCGCACAACACCCTTAAAGTTAAAGCATTCTTTCATTTTTGCCATCCTACTTTTATTCATTGGTTAATGTCATCATCAATATCTCCTTTTTCTTGAATGATCGAGCCTAGATATCTAAACTTATCAACCCTTGTTATAGCTACACCTTCTATGGTCACTTCGTCTTCAATACCATCTCTCCCTTCACTAAATCGGCATTTCAAATACTCAGTCTTCGACCTAATCAACCTGAAATCTTTAGCCTCTAGGGTATCTCTCCACCGCTCTAACTTTTTGTTAACCCCCCAGTCTCATTGATAAGGATTATGTCATCACCAAACAACATACACCACAATACCTCATCTAGAATCCCTCCAGTGAGTTCATCCTTAACCATAGTAAAAAAAATTTTAAAAAAGGGCTTAGCGCTGCCTGTTGATGGAGTCCAATGTCTATAGGGAAGTCCTCTGTATCCCCCCTTAAGGTCCTAACTCTAGTCCCTACTCCCTCATAGATATCTTTAATAACTCGAATATAAGCAACTGGTACACTTTTCTTCTCCGAGCACCTCTATAGTACATCCTTAGGTACTCTATTACATGCTTTCTCTAAGTCAATGAACACCATGTGGAGGTCCTGTATTCTATCCGTATAGAACTTCAAGAACCTTCATATGAGATGAATAGCTTCCATAGTTGACCTACCTGGCATAAAACCAAACCGATTCTCCGCAATTCTTATATTCTCCCTCAATCTTTTCTCAATCACCCTTTTCCCAGCTTCATAGTGTGGCTTCATAGTGTAGCTGGTTGAATTAGGGTCTCAAAATTAATTAGGTCACTGTATTAAAATTTAGCAATTATATCCAAACAAGAAGTTTGCGAGATTTCCATTTAATTCAAGTTTTCAAGTAAATGCTCAAACCTCAATTCATACAAAGAGGGGGGAAAAAGAAAGAAGGACTGGTGATGGATGGAAGTGCACATACCTACATGAAGACTATTAAGATCAACATCCTTATCATGATATAGTGGAGGATCTCTGATATCTTTAAGTAGAAAGCAGCAAGCCGCATCTGCAATCTGGGTGAAATAAAAAGCGGTCAGAAAAGATAAAAGGTAGGACATCTATGGCAGAGCAGGAGCAGCAAAAGAAAGACTAAAATTCTTCCTCCTCTTCCCTTCTTTTTTTTTATTTATTTAAAGTTAGATAATCATAATTATGTGATTTGAGTAATAGAACAACATAAACTCAGAGGACCAGTGGTCCACTGTCACAGAAAATTAACTAGCATGCCAGTTGAATGACAAAACGAATAAAAGAATTCAGCAGCAGGACCACCACATAAGGCAAATGTGAAACCACAAAAACCAAAAGCCTGTTCGTTTTGACCATATTGGAGGAGCGAATAGCAAGTTGATGCAGGTTGGAATGTTTTGGAAAGTTCTGGAATGCTTTGGAGCAATTTGATGGATTTGTGATTATCGATGATTATATTTCGCGCAATTAACATTTCATTTTTGTAATACTAGTTTACATGCAAAAAAAAAATCAAGCAGTGGATGAGTGGAAAGTCATTGCAGGCATTATTGCGAGAATTAATAATATTTTTCATGTATTGAGAAAATTCAATAACCATTTGCAATTAGATAAACACATTTCCTTACAAAAAAAAAATTACACATAAAAGTTTAGTGGTTGTTTATTGGTAATGAAATTATATCAGTTATTACATCCCTACATTGCATTCATTGCAACTTTGTTTTGCTCATTGTACAACCCGACATTGGGGATTATTACAACGTTCGTTGGTCTTAGCAAAATGGTTATTCCTTTTTTATGCATTTGGCTAAAGTAGCGTTGCGCACATTACAATCCTTTTCTTAATTCTGCCCATAGGTGTGGCAATGGATCAGGTTCGGATCCAATGAACCATCATCCGCATCCGTCACCCGCTTTCAACTGCTTCATCCAATCCACCATCATATGCAAACATCCAATCCAATCCATCCATCCACCATCTGTCGTGAAAGCAAGTGGATTGGGTTGCAAGTGGGTGATGAAAGCTTCTATTCAATATGTTAGCAAATTTATAAGAAAAAATAAGCTTAGCCTCTCAAAAAATTTTTAAAAAATATTTTAGGCATAGAAAATGAACAAATATCATATTTAGCACACTAATTGCATGAAAATTATAAAATTAACAAAAAAATCATCCAAAATATTGGTAAAATTTAAAGGATAAAAATAAAACGTAAACTAATTATAAATGGGAGATAAACAAGTAGCTGACTAAGTGGGTGATGGACAGAGTGACAGGTTGGACAGAGCATCACCCGGATCCAACTCAATCCGTCAAACCATCATTCATTGTTCATATATTTTGAATTTTCACCTATTTTTCGGATAAGATGGAACGGATATTCATCGAATATGGGTGAAACTGCCACCCCTGTCTGCCCACATTGTAATCTTTTTCTTAATTTGTTGTCAATCATTTAAAAAAAAAAAAAATTAAGAAATTAATATTTTTTTACCTACACCAATCGAGGTTAGTTTATCGTTCACATGAAAAAGTTCATATTTTGTCCTAGCGGTTTGGATTGACTTCCTGGCTTCGAGGGCATTTGAATGGTCGATTTAGAGCATGTTGGAACAAAGTGGAGCATGCTGAAGTGGATCAGTGCGGATTGGACAAGGTTGGAAGAGCAATTGGCAGGTAGAAGCATATTGGAGCGAATTGGAGCAAGTAACAAATGCAACATGTTGTAACGAACAGGCCTAGTATTGTCCATTAAGTAACTAGATGAAGTAGCTCAGTTTGTAGAGACCATATCATTTCATTTCCAAGAACAAAAGACAGTGAGCAATGTGTCTACACTTCAAAGAATCTTCTAAACCTTATCCAGCCAGCCAAAATAAAAGAAGAATGTCACTTGCAAGGGCTCAACTTTAAGGCCAACGAAAGCTCTCCCCTGAAAATCTTCCCCCTCCCTCCACACCATAAACCTAATGATCCATCCATTGAGTGTAGTGAAAAGTTTGCAGGTTTGTGTAGTTTAACCAAGAAAATGCAAGACAACATAGATGAAAACAAAATGGAGACACCGTACATGAATATGGGGAGGAAACAGATGAAAGTAAAGCTCAGACAAGGTGTCAGCAATGAAAAACATAGATGGAAGGACAGGCTTAATACAATGTTGCCAGGAAAGAAAAACAGCTGAAAATGCAAGGATGACTAATGAATACTCGCTGGATAGGTCAGATGCTTCATCAAGATCATAATAAATCAAGTATAAATCTTCATGGTAACTATGAAGCCTCATCCCCTCCCCCCCCCCCCCCCCCAAAAAAAAAAAAAATACCGCATATAGGTGACATTGGAATGGATCACAGCAGAAATTAATGGAGATGATGAGGCAACACTCTTGAACTAGTTGAAATTATATGGCACATTCATGCCAGTGGCCGATGGATTCTTAAAGATATGGTTAATTCTTGAGATAAACAGTATCATGAGTAGCAGTACCCCTGACAACCATATAATAGGATCATGATAGCATCCTCCATCATAGAAACTACATGGGAAAGGATGGGAAGCACGACAACGGAGCAGCTGAGATATAACAGAACCCAGCCTATGCTGGCAAGTGACTACTTTCTGCAATCACATTAACAATATGGCGCCTTGAAGATGAACATAAATTTTTTTGATCAAGCTGACTCTAAAGTGTACTTGTACAGCTGGGAAAGGAAGCACGACTGCGTGCTGTAATTGCAGATATAATAAGGGGGCAATAAAGATGAGGATGGGAGGAGAAGTAGGCTTTCACGAGAGATCTTATGCCAGAAAGAATCATAGTTCAATTTGTAGCTAGATCTCCTCCTCAGACTGAGTGGCATAATATATTAGCCAAACCAACACAATTTCAAAAATCTCCTCCCAGCGACAATTGAGGCCTCACACTTAAAATTATCATCAATATTTACAACAATGGAGTCCAGTCTTGTCTATATTAGGCACTTCAACAATGTTGCTTCTCTATTAAATATGAAAACATCAATCAGTTGACAGCCATGGCAACAGAAATTGCAATTTCTACATTCATTATTGTTCAAATATAGTGTTGCTGAAAAAGAATTGAACGTTACCTCAGGGAAAGTCTTGCTGCAATACAAGATTGGGAAACTAATGTATTCCTCCATGATAACATGCATTAAATGATTAAGATCAGCTGCAGAACCAATTGAAGAGCTTGATTGGACACCGTAAACATGAAGCCATGGGTACCTACCGAACAAAGGGACATAGGTAAACAAAAACTCATAGTTCACCCTGAGCCAACCAAACTGGCGCAATTTCACACCAAAGCCTTACCATTTAGATTGATAATTAGGGATACAAAAATATACAAAACAGTTACCAAATAGTAATCATCACAAAAGCTGGCTGTAGTCCTGTGTTGACTACACCGCTAGAGAATGAAATGGAAATAATACGCATTCAGACTATCCAAACAAAGAAGTGTATGAATAGCATTGCTAGAATATTTGGATATTTAAATTATTCCTCTAGTTTTCACTCATTTACCACAAACAATCTAGATAGGAAGTTAGGAACCCCGAAACAGAGGTCCAGGAAGGTAGCAAGCAATTTTACAACCGACAGGGAAGAATGGCTATTCTTGATAGACTCTAGAATAGAAAACCTCACATCATAGGTTGAAAGAGCAAAGATGTATATTATATAATTAAAAAAATGAATTCTATTTCTTTTTTGATTTTGTGCCCTAAAGCTCCACCTTATTTCTTTTTTTCATTCCGTTCAGTTTTTTCAAGTTTCTATATTTTTTATCTTCTTACCCAAAGCTCTTTTTTCCTTTTTTCTTTTTTTTTTGATGTATTCCTTTTTTGAATCGAAAAATTGAACAAGACATCATACTACTTTTTCAACTTGGATTATAGTAATTAAAACAAAATCTCTCTTTAAATGAATCTATGCTTCCTTTGCATGAATTAGTTAGTAATTAATGGTTCTTAATGTAGGTTTAACGGAACCAACATCTCTACAATTAAGGACAAGGTTGCTACATCTTATTCCCACATCTTGCTTAGGTAATACTCTTACGGGTATAGATAATGGTGATGACAGATTCTTTACTTTTTATCCTAGAAGGCAAAGAGTGTACCCATTAGGCCTGTACGAGAAACCAAGCAAGGCGGAACCAACTCCCCCCCCCCAAAAAAAAAAACACACACACAAAATAAGAGAGGAGGGTTCTCCCAAAGGTTCAAACTTGGCCACCCTAAGCGAAAACAATTGTACTTACGGTTAGGATTGATCACCGCAGGTTAATTTTCTCACTACTATATTATTTGCATTTTTCTTTTTTTTTTGATAAAGAAAAGGTAATATATTAATAATAAAAGATTAAAAGCTCAGCTGCACAGTGAGTATCATACAAAAGGCTGTATACATCCTAAACATAAACTATCCACCCAATCAGCCAAATCAATAGCAGAAGAGCTAAGCTTCCCATTCTTCCAAAAGTAGAGAGTCTTTATGAAGTTTTTTTTTTCAAACTCTGAAGAGGAGTTTCTGTGCTTTCAAAAAATCTTCTGTTTCTCTCTCTCCAAATACACCAAAAGATGACATGAGGTAGGACCATGGCTTCCTCCTTCTTCTTCTTAACTTTCCTACCAAAGAAACCCTCCCAAGTCAAAAGATGGCTCCTGATGGAATCAGGAGCAACCCAAAAAATGCCCAAGCAACTGAGACCTAGATTCCAAAGTACTCTCGCAAACTAACAATGGAGCAATAAATGATCCGTAGATTCAGCGTTACTTTTACACATGAAGCATCTATTCACCAAAATTTCCCCCCTTTTTTGTAGGTTGTCACACGTTAATATGTTCCCGTGTGGAGCTTCCCACACAAAGAAAGAAACTTAACGGGTGCTAAAGACTTCCAAATGAGCTTGCAAGGAAAACCTTTTTCAGAATGAACCTCCCGAGGTGAATACTTCCCATCAAGAAGCTTCAAATAAAAAGATATAACAGTAAAGCACCCTTGAGTGTTTAGATCCCACCTCACCCCATCAATTGACGATTCTCCAAGTTTAGCCTTGCTAAGCTTCTTAAAGAAGCTTACCAGGGAATCATCATCAACAAATCCATCTCGAACAAAAACAGGTGCCCAAATATTGTTACCAGAAACCTGCTGACGATAATATTAAAGAAGCTCACCAGAGAATCATCATCAATGAATCCATCTCCAAATTTGTATTTTTCTTTTTGGTGAGTAATCAAAAATCATATTAAAAGACACCAAGCGCATGTGACCCATGTACAAAACGAGGCAATCACAAAATAACATCATACCCTCAAGCTTTCAACAACAATCCTATCCACAAAAACCAAACGAGTCAATTTTGTACCATGATTTAAGAACTTGACCCCAACTATACAGCGTTCTAAAAAAATAAAGTTTGAAATCTTGAATGGACCTAGCATTGCACTTAAAAATCCGACTATTTCTCTTCTTCCGAGTACTCCACCAACTAGCCAAAGGCATTAAACTCCAAAGACCCAACATTTCTTTAACTTCTTTCTACAATCCACCAACACATCTCTTGTAACCATAAAGTGGAGAACATTCGCGAACAGACAAAAAGTTGGTCAACCGACTCTTCCTCCACAAAGCACATTGAATAACTACTGGCCAACTTAAAGTTGTATTAAAAGACAGAGGTCAATTTTCTCACTATTATGTTATTCGTATATTTTTTTTTTGTGAGTAATCAAAAATTGTATTAAAAGACACCAAGAGAATGTCACCCATATACAAAGGGAGGCAATCACAAAATAACATTATGCCCTCAAGCTCTCAACAACAATCCTATCCACAAAATCCAAACAAGCCAACTTTATACCATGATTTGCGAAATTGACTCCAATTATACAACGGTCTCAAAAAATAAAGTTTGAAATCTTGAATAGACCTAGCCTTGCCCTTAAAAATCTGGCTATTTCTCTCCTTCCAAATACCCCACCAAATAGCCGAAGGCATCAACTTCCAAGCTCCAAAGACCCAACACTTCTTTAACTTTCTTCTCCAAGCCACCAACACATCTCTTGTGGTTTTAGGTTGTACCTAACTAATCCCCATCAACGATAATGACAAATGCCATAAAGTAGGGACCATTCGATAATAGACAAAAAGGTGGTCAACTGATTCTTCCTCCACAAAACACATTTAATAACTACTAGCCAACTTAGAGTTCCTCCTTTAAACATGTTCTCTGTAGGAATCTTTCCTTTGGTTGCCGCCCAAACTAGAAAGCACACTTTGGTGGGAGCGTTGGACTTCCAAATAGCCTTAGCTGGAAAATCGAGTTGAGTCAACCCTTTTAATTCTCTTTACAATAACTTTTGATGGTGAATTGCCCACTTGAGTTATGAGGCCAATGGATCTCATCCCCTCCCTCAAGAGCAACATTAGTGTTAGCTAGCAAAGCCAAAAGACTAAGCACATCCTCTTATTCGTATATTTTCCCCATTTATCCATTTATTTTTATTAATTTAATCACCTTTAATATTGCACGTGTGTATTTTGTTAATTCGCCCTTCTTTACTTAAATGTAAAAAATGTCTTTGATCAGACTATCACATATGCTTCCTTATTCCCTTTCTCCCCCTCAGCCCTTTTGGTAAGTGCAACTTTCATTCCTAGATGCCATAAAAGGTGTACGTCTTGAATCCCAATATACGTTTGAGAGGAAGAGTTGGAGATCCATATTGTACTCCATAGCCCTTACTCCTTATGTTGCATGCAGTCTAATACAACACATCTCTACACATGCCCAATCTTTCCATCATGACATGCCACAACGTACCCTCCCCATCCATGCCTACGAATGGCAACCTTAGTGCCTCACTAGAGGCCTCGTCTCCCAAACCACCTTCCTAATTACCCAGCTTACACCCAACAAGGTGTATCTGGCAACCCATCACAAAGGAAGGGTTGTGGTGTATCTGGCAACCCATCACAAAGGAAGGGTTGTGTTAGCCGATCAGGCACTCAGCATACATCCAAGCTCCACCACATTATGATCACTCTATATTAGCAAAGAATCCATTTAGTCAACATAAGTTGTGAGTCGTGAGTTGAGGGTTAGGTAGGCTTTTCTCCTCCGCAGGAGTTTTTTTGGGGGGGGGGGGGGTTCCCTAGAAATGGAATCCTAAAATTCCAGTTATAATTTCGGACTAACGGGAAAAGTTGCATGATCATTAAGCTCAGTAAGATGATAGGACAACCAGATGTTATATCACCCATATGAAATGAAACCAAAAACCTACGGTGTGCAAGAGAACAATGACGAGCCACAGAAACAGCAAATGTGATCACAATGACAAAGAAGATAAAACAAGGAAACTGCAACTTTTCCAAAACGAAATTGTGGAATACCTGCTACCAGCATCAGAATATGATTATTGAGCAAATTAATGAGTTCACAATCCAGCCAAGAGTCCTACCTTTGCTGAAGCAGCTTCACTTTTTCTATCATGGAACTTCGGTCAACCTGAGAACCTCGATGATATTCTAGAAATGCTTCAGCAAGAAGCAAAATGGGTCCATCCTTTTTGCAGACCCCTTTGCTTCCCTCGGATCTATTTAACCAACAATGACAAGGGCCTGCACATTGATGATGTAAACAAGTAAGCTGGACTTTTTAGCACTGATCTACAATCGAAATTAGGCATCACACTGAATCATATCCAGGAAAGGAATGCTGATGCCAAAATATGATATTGCTTGACACAAATTATATGGAACTGTTCTAGAGAGGTATAGCCAATGGAATGTCCAGAACAGAAAATAAACATGACTTTTTGACATATGAAGTGTCGTGTACATGACTGATTCACATATAAAGACATATGAGATAAATACAAAGAAAGAAGCATGCCAATAGCTACATGTGACAAGAAGAGCTGCCCAAATCTCATGATTCTTTTTTCTCCCATTTCAGAAAAATGTGCACCTTCCCCCCCCCCTCCCCTTCTTGGGCGGTCCTCTTTTTCTAGGGTAACAAAATTTGGATCATTAGTTACGCAGCTTAGGCATTTAGCTATGGGTGTCTTAAGCACAGACATATGTCTTAACAGGATAGAAAGACAAATGGACATGCTGCATATTGTACAATAAGCTTTGAATTGACCAAACAAAGATTAAGATTGGCTCAACACATACGCACAAGAACTTGAATCTAAGAGAACGTAGAAATGGCCTATTCCCTATTGATTTTTGACTAATGAGATGAAAAGCCTCCGTGCTATATCATCTGGACCCATTCCCCTATCTCTTCTACATCAATTGCAAAATTCAAGTACAAAGTATGCAAATTTAAGGGCAACATTAATTATATCATCAAAGAACATCAAAAGAAATAGAAGTCGAGCGAATATAAATTTGCCTCGGCGGGCAGATATTGCCGACACCAACATCTGTCCCCACCGTCAAGCAAATCCATGAAGTGTTGCCTAATTGGAATATTATAATGAGGAACACATCAAATATATACCTTCTGCATGATCAAAAGTTGATCTAGCAAATGATAATAGATCTACTTCATGGGAAACCTCCTTTGATAGCTCAGCTGCAGTTGAAAATCTGAAAATGACTGTCACAAGCCATTTAGAACAGCTTCCAAAATTCACACATTTAGTTGACCAGAGTTAGGCACCACACAAAAGTTTTACAAGTCGCTTTCCCTAGACAATCGCCAAAAGCAAAGAGAAGAAACAAATCACTTGCCCCCAGTGGTCAGCCCATCACTCTATTTCTAAAATTCCCCATTTCATCGCAAAGAATACCTTTAACAAAGAATTGCTCAAACAGAGAAATTACAGTTCAGAAAACAACACAACCAAGGCAAATCAACAAAAAATAAAAGCATTAACTGCTCATATTTAAATGGTATATGAAATTGGTTCAGTAAGGACATACATGTGATGTCATGTACTGGTACCTTGTACTACGGCAATAGAAACTAGAATAAGATGAGAAAAATATAACCAATTACCTTGCAAAGAATAAGCTTCTCCATGCACCACCAACATTGACCTTTTCTGGTGCACGGGGCAAAGGAGATAAAGAGGGCCCAAGACATCGCAGACCTAATAAGAAACATGATCGTCAATAACTTCTACCTCCATGGTGAATGCAAACGAATTATGCGTACATGTAATAATTAGATATGACTTCTAAAATATCTCTTTCTGAACCAACAATGAAAAAATATAAGATTTTCAACCAAAAAAAAAAAGACCAAGCCCACACCTTCCAATCTCATAAGCTTCGAACGAGCCCCCAAAAAAAAAAACCAAAAAAAAAAAAAAAAACCAAGAAGCACAATGATCGCATGAGCCATAGTCACATGTATGAAGAGAAGAGACGATAGTCTTAGTCACCAAGACCTGATGAATGAAGGAAAGTAAGAAGATAGTACGACTGTACGAGCCTAGGAAATGCAGAAAGTATAAGTAAGAGTCAGATCCCTCTACCATCCCCTTTAAAAGGTTTTGCAAACATGAGAGTTGAATTCCTTCCCCTCCATTTCCCAAAATTAGACTCCACCAAACAAGGCATGGATGATAAACCCAGCTCAAAGCACCCAGAATTTCGTTACAAGAAGGACCAAAAAGCCTTAAAAAGAGAGTGGGAATGCAAAAATGTATTGGTTGAAAAGACATGATAAATCTACAAATGATTACTTTGTATCTAAAACTAAAAACATGACCCATTAAATTACCACAAAGGAACCTACAAACATAATAAAACATATTACAATGCAGCAAGAAGAAACAAACAAAGGAAACTTTTCTGTGTTCAGGTTCAGACGGTCCTCAAAAGCTCATTTGAAGGTGAAAAGAACAGAAGGGGTCGTCCTTTGCCCATAAGCGTAAGCCACTATACCGAATTAATGTCTTCCTCCCATAAGCTTAAACCAGTATTAAGGATTTTCTTGGGAAAAACTGAAAAAGCAAACCTAAAATAACTAAACTAAGCAACTTAAAGCTTGGTTTGTGCCTGTTATAAGTTGAATATGCACTAGTATCAGTATAGCTAAATTACATCCTTTTACATGCTTTTATTAATTCATTGGCTACCTCAGTAACTTCTCTTACTAAAGTACTTCATAAATATTATTCTGCCATTTTGTTCTGCATCAGCTTCCCATCTTCGATTCATTTTCGCCCTCCACCTTTTTTTCACTGATATATGTATTTTAAAGGCTAGGATGGTTGGATTTCCGGCCGTTCCGGCCAACATCAATAGTATTTCATCTTTTCACTAGTTATGTCTCCGATTGTGAGAGTTGTTTTCTCTCCCTCATTATTAGAGTCGTATTTTGTGGTTGATTTGATTTGCTTTTGTGTAGTTTTCTTGCCTGTTTTTCATGGGATGAACAGCTACTCAATTGCAAAGCGGTCAATGGAATTCAGCACTTTAAATGCGATCCCTTAAGTCGAAAGAATATCTCTCCTTTGTACACTACACCAGCTCCACAAATGTGTGCCCATGGGTGAAATTATAATAGATGTGTGAATAACTGCTCCACCCTATATCAAAAAGCCATTAAGGGAAGACATGCGATCAATGCAAGTAAAACTAGTTTTTTGGAATGAACATCATATTTTGACATTAGAATTGGTATTAGTTTGCAGCCGATGTGCCCTGTAAATGTCGTATGCCTAGTACTCAATGAATTCCTCCCCCCCCCCCCAACCCCAACACACAATAAGCAAATTGGTAATAGCTTATACTAGTACATCCAACAAACGATGACCCTCAGCCTGAACAAAATCTTAAAAAAAGAAAAGCAGAAAAAATAAGCAGACAAATTAGGGAAATGAGATAAGAGAGCTAGTATTAACTGATAAGAGAAGCTACCACAAGACAAAAGTTAGAACAAGCCCTAAACTGCTGGCAATTAAACATTGATACAGCCCATTTCAAATCTCCATTTTG
The DNA here is from genome assembly GCA_029747015.1 of Carnegiea gigantea. Lineage (NCBI taxonomy): Eukaryota > Viridiplantae > Streptophyta > Magnoliopsida > Caryophyllales > Cactaceae > Carnegiea > Carnegiea gigantea. The sequence continues at coordinate 316,089 of JAKOGI010000423.1, forward strand.
AAGCGAACAAATTATCAGCCATAAAACCGAGAGAAAATTTTAGTTCTGAACTCAATTCCAGTTCCACCAATACTTTTAAAAGAAAGGCAAGGCAACAATGATCGAAGATGAAAGAGCAGCATAGTTCACCTGAGAATAATGCCGGCAAGCCGTGCGCAACTCGCCGGAAGTGCCGATACGGAAACGCCATTTTGAGAGAGACAGAGAGATTTCCGGCGCGAAACCGATGAAGAGCCTAATGCAGTAGGGCTGTAACACCCAATTTAGGCCCAATTCTAATTCCCGGCCCACGCTTTGTGAAATTCACCATTGACTCCGTCTATCGTCCTTCTAATTCATATTCACCCTCCTCTCCCTCCTTCTGCAGATTCTCGCTCAGATCGATAAAATCAGAGCAAAACTGGAACAGATAGAAAAGAAAAAATAAAAAAAAGATCATGACAAATCGAAGATGAACAGTGTGCCACGGACCGCTCTAGAATACTCTAGAATGCCCTGGATTTCCTTAGAGTATGCTCTAGAGGGTCCTCCAAGGTTCCAGAAGGTTCCACACAACTCCACACTTGTGTAGAACCTTAGATATTTGTATAGAACATTCTGGATGTACAATATCAACCGTAGGATCAATTAGATCTCCACCGTCCATTGAGGAGGTGGTAGTGTATAAATACCCCCAAGGGGGCTCATTTGTAAGCAAGCATTCAAGTGCAATACAAAGCATTCTCCCAAACTCCTTCTCTCTCTACTTTCTCTCTCTAAAGCTTTCTCAGAGTGTGAGTGGACTTACTTAGCCCCACCAAGGCTAAGTTAAGCATCCTTAAGGCTTACTAGCAAACAAAGCAAGAATCCCAAGCAAAGTTTGCTAGGCCGCACGGGTCTAAGTTTGAGTGAATTATCAACCCGTGACAGTTGGTATCAGAGCCTCGGTTTGGGAGATCCATGGCTTCAAGTGTCACTGATGGTGGCAATCCTCAACAAGGAGGAAAGAAGGGCAAGGATAAGAACAAGGACTTGTCGATCCTTGTAGATGACAAGCTTGCGGAGATTAACCACTCCATGTCGGACCTCACGGGTAGGGTGGATGACATGGAGAAGCGCATCGAGGAGCTCGAGTCCACGGGGGACTTGGAGGAGCTCCGTGCAGAGGTGCAAGAGGCGGTGAAATCCTTAGCAAGCAATGTCGATGAGGAGGTCCGAGCTCTTCGGGATGGAGAACTCCAAGCTTGCAAAGCCGAGATGATGGCTTGCAAATCCGAGATTGAGGCATACAAGGTAAGGGTTGAGGCCTTGGAAACCCAACTCAAAGTATGCATGGCCGCGGTGGCCAATGCAGGCAATGGTGGATCAGGTCAAGTGTCCACCACCCCAAAGGTGAACGCGCTCCAAACCCCAACCTACAACGGGGCCAGGAACGCGAGGGAGATTGACAACTTCTTTTGGAAGTTCGAGGCCTACTTTCGAGCGGTAGGTATCACCGATGAAACACAAAAGGTAAACCTGGCTTCCTTCTCTCTTAAAGACATTGCTCTTGTTTGGTGGCGTCGAAGGTGCGAAGATGTCAACCGAGGGTCCACTCCCATCACCACTTGGGATGGATTCAAGAGGGAGCTCAAAGAGCAATTCTACCCCAAAGATGCGGTAAAGGAAGCCCGGGCCAAGTTGAGGCGCCTCCAACACAAGGAGGGCCACCTCCGCGAGTATGTGAGGGAATTCCAAGAGCTTCTCTTGGAGATCCCAAACATGGGAGAGGAAGACGCCTTATTCGCTTTCCTAGATGGCCTAAGTGGTTGGGCTAAGACCGAGTTGGAAAGGCGTGGTGTACAAGACCTCGCCTCCGCGATTGCCGCCGCCGAGTCACTAAACGAGTACAAGAGAGACTCGTCAAAAGGACAAGGTAAGAAGAATAGTGGGAGCGGCAAAGGTGGGGGAGACCGAGACAAGTCCCCCAAGAGGGACAAACCCTCTACCAACAAAGGAAAAGGCAAGAAGAACGACGCACCCCGGAAGTATTCATGTTTCCTATGCAACGGTCCACACCGGGTCTTTGAATGTCCCAAAAAGGATAAGCTTGCCGCCATTGTCCAGAAAGAAGAGGAGCAAGAGGAGAAGAAGATTGCTTCCCTCAAGCTACTCAATGCGATCCATGCAAAAGTAGAGAAACAGTCTCGTGGGCGCATGTACGTGGAGACACTTATCAACGGTAAGCCTCTCCAAGCATTGTTAGATACGGGTGCCGACACGGTCTATATGGCCAAGGAGCTTGCCGATGAGGTTGGCCTCTCCTACATCAAAGAGGGAGGATATGTAAAGGGAGTCAATGCTAGGAGCCTCCCTATCCATGGAGTTGCTCGCGGCACCCCCATTCAAATCGGCCAGTGGAAAGGTAAGGTCGATATCACCGTTGCCCTCTTAGATGACAAGAAATTCTATTTGGGCATCGATTTTCTTGACGCGGTAAAGGCACACTTGGTACCTTACACCGACACCCTGTATATCATGGAAACGGGACAACCTTGTAATGTTCCCGTGAAGAGGGGCATCGATGAAGGCAACATGCTCTCCGCCCTTCAGTTTTCTAAGGGACTGAAGAAAAAGGAACCAACTTTCCTTGCTACTCTTAAGATGAAAGAGGAACCCAAGGAAGTTCAAGCCCCCAAGGTCATCCAAGAGGCACTTGGTGAGTTCAAAGACGTCATGCCCGCCGAGTTACCCAAGAGGCTTCCTCCAAGAAGGGAAGTCGATCATGCTATTGAGTTAGAGGTGGGGGCTAAGCCACCCGCATTTCCTCCTTACCGAATGGCACCTCCGGAACTCGAGGAGCTAAGGAGACAGCTGAAGGAGTTACTTAATGCCGGTTACATTCGTCCCTCCAAATCTCCTTATGGTGCGCCGGTATTATTCCAAAAGAAACATGATGGTTCTCTTCGTCTATGCATCGACTATCGGGCCCTCAACAAGGTCACCATCAAGAACAAGTATCCCATCCCTCGCATCGATGACTTGTTTGATCAACTCGGAGATGCAAGGTACTTTACAAAGCTCGATTTGAGGAGTGGGTACTATCAAGTCCGTATAGCCGAAGGGGATGGGCCAAAGACGGCATGTGTGACACGTTATGGTTCATACGAGTTCCTTGTAATGCCCTTTGGCCTTACAAATGCACCGGCCACATTTTGCACCCTCATGAACAAGGTACTTGCTCCTTTCCTTGATCGTTTCGTCGTTGTGTATCTTGATGACATTGTCATCTATAGCAAGTCCTTGGAGGAGCATGTGGGACACTTGCGGGAAGTGTTCCGAATCTTGAGGGACAACCAACTTTTTGTAAAGAAAGAAAAGTGCTCATTAGCACAAGAAGAGGTGCCTTTCTTGGGGCACATCATTGGTAGAGGCAAGTTACGCATGGACCCGGCAAAAGTCAAGGCCATCCTAGAATGGGAGCCACCAACGAAAGTCACTGAGTTAAGATCTTTCCTTGGCTTGGTGAACTATTACCGACGGTTCATCAAGGGTTATTCCGCGATAGCCGCCCCTCTCACCGACTTGTTAAAGAAGGGAAGAGGATGGACGTGGAGCCAAGAATGCCAACATGCCTTTAATGCCTTGAAGAAGGCTATCACGGAGGAGCCTGTCCTCTCTCTCCCCGACCTCAACAAGCCTTTTGAACTACACACGGATGCTTCCGACTTTGCCATTGGCGGTGTCTTGATGCAAGATGGTCATCCTATTGCCTTTGAGAGCCGGAAGCTAAATGACACCGAGAGGCGGTACACGGTCCAAGAAAAGGAGATGACCGCGGTTATACATTGTCTCCGCACTTGGAGGCATTACTTGCTCGGGAGTAAGTTCACAATCAAGGCCGACAATGCAGCCACAAGTTACTTCCAAACTCAAAAGAAGCTGACTCCCAAGCAAGCCCGGTGGCAAGATTTCCTGGCTGAGTTGGACTATGTTATGGAGTATAAGCCAGGACGTGCCAATCTAGTGGCCGATGCCTTGAGCCGCAAGGGTGAACTTGCCAACATCAGTCGCCCTCAAGGCAACCTACGGGACCGCATTAAGGAGGGACTCCAACATGATTCTCTCGCCCAGACCATCATCCAACTTGTCAAGGAGGGCAAGACACGGAGATTTTGGCAGGAAGATGGCTTGATCCGCACTAAGGGCAAGCGCATCTATGTTCCTTCATATGACAACCTTCGGCGGGAAGTCATGAAGGAGTGTCATGATAGCAAGTGGGCGGGCCATCCAGGCATACACCGCACTCTTGCCCTTGTAGGAGATTCCTACTATTGGCCTCACTTGAAGGATGATGTGGAGGCCTATGTGAAGACTTGTCTTGTGTGTCAACAAGACAAAGTGGAACAAGGTGCACCTGCGGGACTATTGGAGCCTCTTCCCATTCCCGAAAGACCGTGGGAAAGCGTCTCTATGGACTTCATCGTGGGGTTACCCACGAGTGATGGATATAATTGGGTGCTTGTGGTGGTGGACCGATACTCTAAGTATGCCACTTTCATTCCCGCACCCAAGGAATGTTCCGCCGAGCAAGCCGCCTATTTATTCTTCAAACATGTGGTCAAGTATTGGGGCCTGCCTCGATCAATTGTGAGTGATCGGGACACTCGGTTCACAGGGCGATTTTGGACCGAGTTATTCAAGCTCATGGGATCCGAGCTTAACTTTTCTACTAGCTTCCATCCCCAAAGTGATGGACAGACCGAGAGGGCCAATGCTCTCTTGGAGCTTTACTTAAGGCACTATGTGAGTGCCAACCAAAAGGATTGGGCTAAGTTGCTTGATGTGGCCCAATTCTCATATAACCTACAAAGGAGCGAGTCCACAGGCCAGAGTCCGTTTGAAATTGTTACGGGGCAACAACCGTTGACCCCGAGTTCTCTTGCCACGGGGTACCGGGGACCGAGTCCACCGGCCTACAAGTTCGCCAAGGACTGGAATGACCAAGTGGGGGTGGCTCGAGCTTACTTGGAGAAAGCCTCCAAGAAAATGAAGAAGTGGGCTGATAAAAAGAGGCGCTCGAGGGAGTTCCAAGCCGGAGACCTCGTGCTTGTTAAGATGTACAATCATGCGAGGTTAAGCGGCCGGCATCGAGGTTTTATTCGCCGATACGAGGGACCTTTCCCCATCCTCAAGAGGGTGGGGGCGCAAGCTTACAAGGTGGAGTTGCCTCCCAGGATCAAGTACCACCCTGTCTTTCATGTGAGCCTACTTAAGCCTTATCATGAGGACAATGTGGATCCAAGTCGAGGTATCTCACATCGGGCACCTTTGGGCATCAAGGTGCAACATGACAAGGAAGTAGAAAAGGTCCTAGCCGATCGAGTGGTGCGACATTCCAACCAACCACCAACTCATGAACTCCTTGTCAAATGGAAAGGACTACCCGAGAGCGAGGCCAGCAGGGAACCCGTCCAACACTTATGGCAATTCGAGGAGCAAATTCGCGCGTACGAGGACAAAAAGGCAACGGGGACGTCGCCGGATTAAGTGGGGGAGGATGTCACGGACCGCTCTAGAATACTCTAGAATGCCCTGGATTTCCTTAGAGTATGTTCTAGAGGGTCCTCCAAGGTTACAGAAGGTTCCACACAACTCCACACTTGTGTAGAACCTTAGATATTTGTATAGAACATTCTGGATGTACAATATCAACCGTAGGATCAATTAGATCTCCACCGTCTATTGAGGAGGTGGTAGTGTATAAATACTCCCAAGGGGGCTCATTTGTAAGCAAGCATTCAAGTGCAATACAAAGCATTCTCCCAAACTCCTTCTCTCTCTACTTTCTCTCTCTAAAGCTTTCTCAGAGTGTGAGTGGACTTACTTAGCCCCACCAAGGCTAAGTTAAGCATCCTTAAGGCTTACTAGCAAACAAAGCAAGAATCCCAAGCAAAGCTTGCTAGGCCGCACGGGTCTAAGTTTGAGTGAATTATCAAGCAAAGCTTGCTAGGCCGCACGGGTCTAAGTTTGAGTGAATTATCAACCCGTGACAAGTGGCAGCCGGCTTAGCCGGTTAAGGCGTGACTAGGGGTGGCAATGGGTAGGATTTGATCGGATCTACTTGATTTAGATCTATTTTAATTTTCTGGGTCTTGGTCCAGATTCAGTCTAGATCCATTGGATCTTAAAAGTTGACATCTGTTCTTAGATCCGTTGGATTTATGGATTCCAAACGGATCCTAAATAGATCAATAACTTTACAAATACATATTAGGAGTTTAAGGCATGTAGTAACCATTCAATAAACACATTAACACAATTTTCAATAAAGACAATAGCAATACATGAGATATAAGATAATAATAATTTTAATATACCAACTAATAGAAATTGACAACTATAATAGTACCTCATACAACTAAATTTCCTCAAAAACTAATGAGAAGTGACAACTATAATAGTACCCCATACAACCAAGTCTCCTCAAAATCATATTCAAGCAATCGAAATGCCAAAAACAAGTTCCATGATAGTTCATAAGATCCATAGAATGAATAATAACCAACAATTATTATAGTGAAGATATATGTTGACTAAATTATTGTAGTGAAGATAAATGTTAAATATATGAATATATTTTAAACACAAAATTCAGATTCAAACTTCTTTTGATATTTGTTATTAGCAGTTGTTGTCTTAAAATGTTACCGCAAGTGCACGGTACCAATTATAATAACTAACAACGGCAAGTACGGGTCGTGTATACAAGGAACTTGATTCCAACCATCAAAATCAACTTATAACACTCGATTTAGGCAAAAGCTCAATAGGGTTGAATGATTGCTAACTAACAGTACTATTCTGCTGAAACTAATGAATTGTCAAATTCAATGATAATAAGTGTCCTAGATTGGGATTCACTATACTATTACGCTATATGAACCATAACTAGATCATGCAAATCATGCCCATGAAAACAGTTGAAGTGGAAGGGATTACAATTTAAAAGGCATCTAAGCCTTCTCTCAAAGGTCAATAGACTGACCGAAATAATCCTAGCTATCTATTTTCATGAAACTAAAACTATCAAGGTCGCAGGATTGTGTAATCAAATAATCCTACTTCAAACCCTAACTGTTTTGACATCAGGAAAATCAATTGCCCACAAAATCGCACTAGATAAAGGATTCAACTTTCGTTGATCTCCTAAACCTTAATTAAGAGCAATGAACAAAACTCTCTCGAGCAATTCAACGAACAGTTGGCATACTAGGTAGGAATTCAAATTGCATTCATGGCCATGATTCACAAAAAACCTAAAATATGATTCACTTTTGCATAATACGGCTACTCCCAATCCAAGACTAATAGTTTAGCCTCTACTCATATTGATAATCACAATCAACAATAAGAAACATGAAAACATCACAAAAGACGAAAACTTTGATTGAGAACGCAAAGGAAAGAAAGAAGGAAACGTAATTCAATTGATTCCCCAAAGCAATAGCACAAATTGATTCAATTAAAGTTCGATCTAAATTTAAAATTTTGTGAAAGTTTCTAGTACTGAAAACCTAAAAATCGCCCTTTTCAAGAGCTTATAGCAAAAATTTCAGAATGAGTCACTGTAACTGTGACAACGTAAATTTAGTCACAGAACTACTAAAGTGGCACCATCGTGCCTCACGGCACGGTGCCACCGTACCACATCCCTAGTTACGTGCTCCTGCGTTTTCTGCTTGGTACGATCGGGCTGCCTAGCATGGGGTCCCCATGCCAATCCTCTGAGCCTCAACCACCTCTTCCTTAACTCGAAATCGCCTTCTGGGCCTACCTTTCACATGGTATTAGTGGGTTTTCCTCTTTCATTCAACTGAAACCACTAAAAAACATGAAAGTACCTAGCATGAGCAAATTCAGGGTAAAAGAGGCATATTCGACCCTTAGGCTTTGACATTCAATCCAAAGAAGGAAAGGTCAAAATTAAGTTTGAAAGAGGTAAAAATGGAGGTTTATCAGTAGTCAAGTTTCGATCTAAATTGTTGAAGTTGAATTTTACTGCTAAATTTCAAATGACATCACAAGAAATCGATTGAAAAGTGATTTATTTTAATTTTATTTGTTATACAACAGTATTATTATCCTTTAGTATTAGTATTTTTTTAATCCGTATGAGTCACGAAGGGCAATACAATACAATTACAATCCAATGGGGGGAGAAATTGAACCTGAGACCTAATATACCCAGTACCTCAATCTTTACCACTGAGTTAAGACTTCATTGGTAAAATTGTTCCTTTAGTATTAGTAATGGATATATTGATTGAGTGACTATGGTTGGATAATTATTCACTGGGTACACATACCCATCCCTAGAAATAGAGACTAGTAATGTACGATATGTGAAGAACAAATAGAGAAGGGGCAAGTTTAAAAAACTTTTTTGTTAGATTTTTGGGTTACAAGAGTAATGGGTCCAATAGATTCAACGGATCGGATCTAAATCTAAGCAATGGACCCATTTTTAGACCCGTTTAAGATCCAGATTCTTTTTGAGATCCATTGGATCCAAAAATAATGGGTCTGGACCCATTAAATGGGGCGTATATGATGGTTCTAGGTCGGATCCAAGATCTATTGCCACCCCTAGGCGTGACACAGGTGCTCCGGCTAGCGGCGGCAGGTGCGACCGGGATTCGGTGTCGACGGCGATTGGGCGGTGATCGACGGTGACTTGCACCAGTTAGATGATTCTAGGGTTTGTGGTGAGAGGATGCGAAAATGGGTAGAGGCAGAGAGTCCCGCATGAAATGAGGGCTACGACTGAAATAGTATATTTTTCTTTTATTTTTTAAAAAATAATACTGATTCCTGAGGGATTGGAAACTTGATATCCCTCATAAGTGGAGGAGTTCAAGTTCCTTAGAATGGGAGAGAAACTTGAAACCTTGGGTATTAAGTCACTTTCCCTCAAAATTCTCATCAAATAAGAAGGAAAGGAACTTGAACCCTCAGGTTTCAAGTTCTATTCCTATTTCTCTCACTAAATAGACCCTTAGTTCTTCGTTAGGAGTAATTAGGGTAACAGCTAGTAAGAAAATAATTAGTTTCAAGTAGAGCTAGTAAATTGGTTACTTGATTTGATTTCGGGTCAGGTCACATTTGAATTAATAAGATATCGCCTAATTCAAATTTGGATCCGGAAGATTTTTAATCGGTTGATGTTTGGTCTAATAAGGTTGGCAGTAAAAGGAAAATAACTTTAGTAGCAAATCTTCGGGTTAGGTTCAGCTCGGTTTCAATTATTTTGAATTTTAGGTTGACCTTGAATTAGTTATTTCGAATCACGATTCAGGTATATATTTGGATCATTGGCTTCAGCTGTTCAGGTCATTTTTATTATATCTATAACTAAGCTTATGAAGAGAGAGAATTATTGGAAAATTGTGATTTGGAGACTTGTTGCCCAATAGGTTGAAATTAGAGTTGGCCAACGGGTCAGCTCAGGTTGACCTATTTAATAAACGGGTCAATTGCATGTCAACTTTGTAAATAGTTTAAATCTATTCAAAATTGAAAAATAACATGTTTTCAAGCTAAACGATCAAATCGTGTCGACTACGGGATGAAATCGGTTTGGGTTGTGTTGGGTTCGGCTTTCTCTCAGTAACTTCAACTACGGTTTCGGTCAGGTTATCGTGTTGGGTCAGACTTTCCAAACTCTAGTTGAAATTTGAGGGGAGGGGTTCAGCTTAAAAAAGGGAAAAAGAATAGGGGAGATGGCTGCTAATAAAGGGGGAATTGGAAGACTTAACTAGAGGATATATATATATATATATATATATATATATAGATATTCTAGTCGATAGAGAGCGAGAGAGAGAGAGAGAGAGGAGAGAGAGAGAGAGAGAGAGAGAGAGAGAGTGTTTAGAAGTATGTTTGGTTGTGAAGAAAATGATTTTTGGAGGGATCCTTTTTTTCAAGGAAAATGACTTTTAACTCATATTTCTGTTGTTTAGGAGCGAAGATAATCTTTTTGGGAAACTGTTGCTCAAACTGAAGTTAAATTGGTCAATTGTGGTCAACTATCCTTTTTCCCCCCTGTCTTTGAGAAGGTTACAAATATATCAAAACAATCTCAAAGTCATGTCGGAGTTAGACACCGTTTGGGCCTTGAACGAAGCATTTTAGTTGATATGTCTAATAGATTGTTTTGCTTGTCATAAATGTCTACTCTTGAAGTGATAAATATGAGAAATACGTTTAAGATTCATGTATACTAGTTATCATACTGTGCTTTGCACGGTTAGTACATATGTTTTTTTCGAACTAAATTTTGGTGCATCGATAATAAATTAGAATGGACATTTACTTTGTTGTTTATAAAATAAATGTAAGGTGGCCTCCTACCTCATAATGCACCGAACAAAGGTTGCAAATTGGAGAAAACAATTTAGATAAAATCATCTGGCCAAAGAAATAACATACACACTATATTTTTTCATTCAAAATTGAATTCCCATTAATAGACCTCACAAAACCAATTTAACCCAACCATGTACAAATATTTTGGGTTTTAAGCATGATTTTTTGACCCCGAATCCGAAATAAATCGAATTCAAAAAACCCGCAAATAGCAGGTCAAACCCAACCCAAGCCCGAAGCCGCCTGCTTGACCCGAACATTATATCCTTATTTTTTTATTTTTCTCTAATTTTTCCTCTTAACAATAATAGTTAGTCATTTTTATCGAAAAGTCTAAAAAGAGACATTACATAACTATTGCATCTCTTTACAAATTAAACATAATATGCTTTCTTTCCCGCTCTATTCTCTGAAAATAACACCATACACAAAAATGAAAAAAGTTATAAGTGAATATAAAATTTCATGAAATAACTATCTAATCTTCAAAAAAATAATTTAGAAGAAGATAAACATTAAGGATGCACAAGTCAAACCAATATGTATTTAGTGAAACATATGTCTAATCATTTTTTAAATTAATTACTTTGTAATAATTTAAATTGTTGATGTTAGAACTAAAAGATAATATCCTGTACATCTTTAAGTTCATTTTATTTGGTTTTCATTCTAACTAGTCTTGAACCATGATGCTAGTGGTGGGAAAAATGTCGGTTGTGATGACGCATCAATAGAATTTATCGAATTGGATATTGGTAGGTTAGTTAATAAAAATATCAAATTATTAAATGCGCTATTGGTGGGTCAAACTTTTCCAACTCATTAACATGCTCCAGAAGGACTAGCCCATAAATGACTCGACGCACTATTGACCTTTTTTCAATATACGCGTCAACCCACCCAAAGCAAACGAGGCTTGATTCAGGGTCTGCCTATACATCACGTTCATGTATCATAATTAAGAGTTTGAATTTTTTAATATTCTTTTTGAGAAATTATAATTACTATGTTCTTTCATTAAACATTTACAATTTTGAATAATAGATATGCAAATTTTTTTTTATTTTAACAAAAGAAAAATAACTCACAGAAAATGCGCTCTAAACCATTGGGTCTACCCGAAACCTATAACCAAAATACATCTGCTCGTATTTTACCCCAAGCTGAAATACATCTGATCCATGTATGAGGAATGAAAAACATATTTTAGGAATATATTATGCAAATCCTGTATACTTATATTGCACTAAGAATCACCAATAAGATCATCAGATAAGAGGGCCACGTTTGACAAACCTCAAAAATACAATCTCACACAAATTTATCATAGTATCAGAGCCCCATTGAAGAATACCTAGAACTGAAGCTATGGGTGATGGAACTCCACCAAAGCGATTTGTTGTAGAACTACAATCTCCCTATTATTTACATTTGTCCAAGGGTCTTGTGGTTCTAATCACTGCGATAATCTTCAAGGGTAAAAATTATGATCTCTGGGAAAAGGCCGCACATTTGGCATTAAAAGCCAAAAATAAACTTGGATTTGTAGATGGGTCACTAACCAAACCCATGGTGACAAATGATGATACATCCGAGCTAAGCTTGGGAGATGGTGAATTCGATGATTTCGGCATGGATTCTTCATGTGATTGATCCAAAACTCCGAACTAGCATAGCCTACACTGACACGGCTAAGGCTATGTGGGATACATTGAAAAGGAGGTATGGCATTGCCAACATACCTAAAGTTCATGAATTAAAGACAAGTATAGCAAACTATAAACAAGAAGGGTTGAGTGTGGTTGAGTTCTATTCAAAAATTTCAGACTTGTGGATAGAACTTGACAGCCATGACAAAATACCTCTTTGTACTTGCACCAATTGCAAGTGTGAAGCGGGTGTTAAGATGGTGAAGCGGTATGAGTAAGAGAATGCACATCAGTTCTTGATGGTCCTTAACGACGAAATGTACTCACTCGATGAGAAGCCAAATACTAGCACTTGACGCCTTACCTTCTCTGGACTGTATCTTCAACATGATAGTTCAGGAAGAAAATCATAAAAGTCTGATGCTGGGATGTGAGGACAGGACCGAGAATGCTGTTGCCTTCGCTGTGAGGTATGGAGATTGAGGCGAGGGAGTCATGATCGAGAAAGGGAATTGCACTCATTGCGGAAGGTATGTTCATGAGGAAAATGCATGTTACGAAATTATTCACTACCCACCTGGCCGGGGTAACCATAATGGAGAAAGAAGTCAAGCAAGGGGTGGAAGAGGAGGTCGAGCCAGTAGCAGCCATGGGCGCAGATCAGGCCGAGAGGCCGCATATGCTGCAGCTACAACCAAGACTGCTGAGCAGATCGTGACTGCAAGCAGTAGCAGTAGCGCATAGGAAGCAAGTCGTAGATCGCTGTCAGGTTTGAGCCCAGACTAGATACAAAAGCTCTTGACCCTCATTGAACCCACTAGAGTAGGGTATGAAGTTTTATTAGGTAATAATGCTTGGATTTTTTTATACCGGTGCATCAAGGCATATGACGGGTAATGTGAACTTGCTCACACAAGTTAAGCCTATTAATCCGGTTTCTGTGGAGTTACCTAATGGAATGTTTCAAGTGGCAAAAGTGCAAGGGAAAACAAATTTGGGCTCCAATGTAAAATTGAGCAATGTTTTATATGTTCCGAATTTTCATTGCAATTTGGTTTCTATTGCTCAGTTGTGTAGAGAATTACATTGCATTATGGTATTTACTAATGAACTTTGTGTGATATAGGATCGCATTTCGAGGAACCTCACTGGAGTGGGTGAACTGAGAGGAGAGGTCCACTGCTTCAACAAGTTGGCAACGGAGAAGGTACAAGCTAATGCAGTGACTTCTCATAGTTTATGGCATAGCCATCTTGGGCACCCATCAAGTCAAGTTTTTTTCTGTGGTTTCTAAAGATTTAGGCGTAGGTGCTTGTTCTAAAGAGAATAAATTGGCTGTTTGTGATGTATGTTTGTGTGCAAAGCAAACCAGAACTCAATTTAATATTAGTGAAAATATTGCAAGTGAATTGTTTGAAGTTATACACTGTGACATTTGGGGTTCTTATAAAGTTCCCTCTTTTTGCGGGGCACACTACTTTCTTACCATTGTCGATGATGCTAGTAGGCCTGTTTGGATATATTTGCTGAGGGAAAAAGGGGAAGTAATGAGTATTTTACAAAGTTTTATCACTATGGTGAAAAATCAATTTGGAAAAAATGTGAAGATTGTTCGTAGTGATAATGGGCTGGAGTTCAAATCTGGACCGATGCTTCAATTCTACTCAGAAAAGGATATTATTCATCAAACGAGCTGCATGGATACTCCTCAGCAGAATGGTAGGGTAGAATGAAAACATAGACACATATTAAATGCGGCTACAGCACTTCAATTCCAAGCTCATTTGCCTTTAAAATCTGGGGTGAGTGTGCTTTAACTGCTGCTTATCTTATTAATCGAAACCCGAGTAAGTTGTTGCAAGAGAAAACTCCATATGAGATATTGTTTGGAGTAAAACTTAGTTATGATAACATCAAAGTGTTTGGTAGTTTATGTTTTGCACATTACAGGTCAAAACCAAAAGATAAATAAATTCGCTCCTCGAAGCCGAAAGTGCATACTCGTAGGATACCCTTATGGTAAGAAGGGATGTAAATTATATGATTTGGAAACTCGTGAAATATTTGTGAGTCGGGATGTCGTGTTCTATGAATAGATTTTCCCGTCCTCTTCCACGTCTATTGTGTTCAAAAAGAAACTGCTGGTATTGGGCTGGACGGGCCACTGTTCTTAGAAATTAATGAGGGAGTAGAAGGTGTAGGCCCAAAAGATGCACATGCAGAACCCGATCCAAATCATGTGGAGGAAGAAGACTTGAGAGTTGGGCCAGACACGAAGAGCGTGGAGTCGGCCAAAATGTGCCTGATGAAGACCAGTTGCAGGAAACCCAGTGCGAGATGGAGTTGGGCCCAAGTGGGCCAGCTAAGTTTGGACTGTCCACGACATTAGCAGCAAGGGGGAGGTTGTCTGAGTCTAGGCCATATATGAAGCAGGAACTAAGGGGGAGTAGCTTGTTTGAATTAATCCCAGCTACGGGAGGCCCAATAGAAAACATTGTGAGCTCATCATGGAGGCCGATCCGACAACGTCGTAGCCCATCACATTTAGAAGATTATGTATGTTATAGAGCTCATGTTAGTGTCACCCAAATACACCCGACCCATATTTAACCAGCCCGTCTAAACTGACAGGTCTACGATTAATTAACTATAGTTTAAAGATATGATTAAATATTGTAAAGACTTGATACACGCACACGCACACACACGCACACACACACATGCATATATATGTACACACACGCACACATGCGTATATATGCGCGCGCACACACACGTGTATGTACGTGCGTGTGTGTGTGTATATATATATACAATAATAACAATAATAACAACATTAAGTGTAGGTTCGATTTTCGCAGAGGTTGGGAAGATCAAGATGTAGGTAGTTTTAGCTGTGCATACTATTCTGCCCTTGGAGAAACCGTTTCAAAGAGACCTAGGCAAAGTTTTTATGAAAATGTTACTGGAGTTGAAAGTATTTTGATAAGCAGGAACAAATATAAACAATAGACACTATAAGAAGTAATACCAATATACACCGGCGCCGTAGGAAAGGTGGGCACAGTACCTATAATTACATCAGCTAAGAGCGCAATAATCCTATCAAGATCATACCAGTACCAGCATACGATAATACAACAAAAACAAGGTAGAATAATAACCAAAAAAAAAAAAGAAAATACCCCCTACGCATTTATAAGCCTAAAGAAAAGCAACAAGCATACTATAGACCTATCATAGTATGTAGCATCCTTAAGGAGAAAGATCATCATACTAAATTTATGGCCTTAATATGCCACATTTTATTTGTACGCGACCAAATAACTTTGGCACGTTAAAGTCGAAAAGTAGTGATCAGAGCTCAAAATATATAGATAGATAACCTGATTTGGGGGCACATGCATGTATGTAAGGCACATTGAATCTGGAGTGCGCGAATTTAGTTGAATGATTATTTACGAATATGCATGTATAAATGCCACTATTAAAATTAACTTCTTTAGTTTATTTCAAAATGGCAGAACACGAGTACACAGCATCTAGATTCTAGAAAATATACAGCATTGGAAAAAGAAAAAAAATTAAGAAAAAGAAACAATTCAGCTTACGACACTTGTCACCTAAACAAAGCGTGTGTATACATATATATATATATATGTGTGTGCATACACACACACACACACACATATATATATATATATATATATATATATTTATATGTATGAAAAATTTGCACTTTGATCCACTGTGGTTTGGAGTATTAATTTTCGGGCCTCACGAACTTTGGGAATAATTTTCGGAGCCTATGAGGTTTGGTGTAAATGATTGTTGGAGTCTTAATATTTATTACTAGGTCCCGAAAGGACATTAAATGCAAATACTTCAAAGTTATGGGCTGCTTTGCAAAACTAAGCTTATATTTATGTTTGGACTTCTTAAAATAACTTTAATGGTACTAGTTATCACAATTTACTACTTATATCATAAATATTATATTTTCTGTGATTAACGGCCTACCACGCTTAGCAAAAATAATTAAAAATTAATTAAAGAGTTTCGACCGTTACCTGAACTTAGTCGGCTTGGCCTCCGGCGTTCTTCTAGCTTTTAGTTCACAGAGATTGCTAATCTCAACCACTCCTTCCTTAGATCAGGCATAGCACAGATCCGTTTCGTTTCCTACCTCGGGCCGTAGTCATTAGTTGAGTTTTTAATGTTTTTCAAGGATAGTGAGACTTTAATCAAGAAATTATAATATTTAAGACATAAGGTTCGATTGGATAACGTTCTCTACTGGGAGACTTCTTTTATTGAAAGATTGAAAGTGGAAATACTACAACGGAAAGTTTGAAGAGGGACTTAAGTTAAGATCATTAGAGACGCTTGTTCACAGAGAAATAGAGAAATCCAACATCTCGTTTGCTCAAGAATGCTTAAATGACCGTGTCCCTTCTCAGCTTTCGACCTCTCTATTTATAGAGGGGATGAGGGCACATAGGTTTCCTTAATGGCTACGGATTTTTCACATGGCTACAGTTGCCAATAGTAAACTGACGGCTGCAGTATACGCTTTATTTTACAGACCAGACACTTGTCAAAATAGGACAATAATGGGGCAGCCTTTTCAGAACTTTTAATGATGACAAGATTAGTCATTATTATTGAGATTCTGCATACCTTCATCTTCAATTATATCTTCTAGACTATCATTATCTGAATAATCATCAAAATCTTCATTAATTTGGTTAAGATGCTCTGGATCATATTCTTCAAATAACTCAAGGAGATATTTCTTTCCTTCTTCTGATAAGAATTTTCCCGCTTCAATATCAAAGAGATAATCAAAAATATCTTCTAATTCTGCACCATCCACTTTCATGTAATCATTGAATTCGTTACTATAGGCAAAGTAGTGTTTTCATAATGCATTAGTATTTTTCCTTTTTCAATCAATGCCCAACATTGATGATAAATGTTGAAAAACCCAATAGCCCTTGCTAATGCAGGATCAGTAACTATATGTACCGGATCTCCATGAATCCAATTTTATCGTTGATCATTAGGATCATCGCAATCAACAATTTGGACAAGATAATGGACTGGTTTGACTTTTTCATTTTCATATTCAATCAGGGCGCTATAAACCTCCAAAGTTAAGTATCTGCGAACTGGAATTTTTATTGGTCCTTCAGGAGATTTAAGAATCCAAGGGAACTGTATTGCTGGAACTTAGTTAAGGTTGAGAAAAATAGGAAATTAGGATCTGGGACTTCTGAAAAGTAAAGAACCATCCCATATTTTTAGGCTTTGAAGACAGGATCTCAGGGAGATAATGAATTGGCTGGGAAACAAATGCCATCGACTCTAGATCTGTCGGGAAAATAGATCGTTGTACTCTAAGACTCCCAAATATCATAAGAATAATGATGATAAAAGTCGACGCAGACTGTATACCATTTCTTGAACCATTTTTCTTAGATATGAGACTTTATTTTTTCTTGGATATCATAAGGACACCGAAGGTAGCTAATTTGTAATTCTAGAAGGAAATATCTTTGAGCTATTAGGTAGGTAGTAGAAAGTAGACCAAAGCATGATCTACTTTTTGTATGAAATTCCAGGTTATCAATAAGGACTTTACTTGAAGGCGTAACCCGTTCTAGTAGAAGTGGTATTTCATTAAGGATTTCCTTCTTTTCTGGCAGAAGGTCGGCTTTAATGGTCACCATTGGCGAGTTCTCGAGTTAGACTATCTGTCAGAGAGTTCTTCGGTCCTTGTATATGTTCAATAGAGAAGGAAAACTAGTTAAGCCATAGTTGCCAACGCAGGAGTCGCCCTTGCGCTTGCATATTTGATAAATTTTTTTTCACAAACCCAGCATTCCTTTACAATCAGTTCGAATGAGAAAAGGTTTCGGGGCTAAAAAGATAAAGAATTTTTCAATTCTCCTTATGACAGCAAGGATTTCCTTATCCATTGTGGGATAATTGCATTCTGCTTTATTAAAGCTTTCACTGCAGTATTTGCAAAGTTTTTCTCCTTCTTTAATTTTGAGTATCGCACTCCAGTATTCATTGCTGGCATCTTTGAATCGTTAGTGGTCCATGTCCAGCTAACATCTTTATTGAGTTTTTGCTGCAATGGTTTTCTTAGTTTAGCTAAATCTTTACGAAATCAGAAGCATAGGTAAGACATCCAAGAAACCTTTCTAATTGTTTCCTATCTTCTAGTTTTTTAGGAAAATTTTCTATTTTTTCTAAAATATGTTTTTGTAGGATAATTTGTCCAACTTTTATTTCTAGACCCAAAAACTTAATTTCTTGTTCGGCATAAATGCACTTGTTTTTTTCCAGTATAATACCATGGTCAATGCATCTTTGGGTGACAGCCAAGACATCATCTTTATATTGTTCTATGGTTTTAGAAAAGATAAGGATATCATCAATGTAAACTAGATAACAATGATTAAGATCTTTGAAGGTATTATCCATTCTTCTCTGGAATATCTGAGGTGCATTTTTTAGACCAAATGACATTACTATCCATTCATAATGACCTTATGGGGTACTAAATGCAGTTAAAGGAATACGTTCCTCTTCCATTTTTATCTGCCAATAACCACTTTTGCAATCCATTTTCGAAAACCAAGAGGCTCTTTGAATTATGTTAAAAAGGACTGTTCTGTTAGAACTATAGTAACTATCAAAGACAGCATTGTCATTAAACTTTTTATAATTGATTACCATTCTGGCTTTTCCTCTTTTTTCCTCAGCATGATTTCTTATCATGAAAGCGGGACTGGTGTGAGAACCCTTACTGTTTCTAATTAATCCTTTATCCAGAAGTTCTTTGATTTGTTTATTAAACTCTTGAATGTCCTAGTGGGTATACACCATTTGTTTAACTCGGATGATAGTGTTGGGATTTAATAAAGTGATTTTAGCAAATATTTTATCTTTATCCCAAAATTTCAGAGGATTGTCAGAATAGAGTTCTTTGCATAATTTTTCTTATTGTTCAATTATCTGCTCTTTAACAGATAATTCGAGTAATGAGATTGTTAGTGCTACTTCACGTCGTGCCGACATTATCTTCTCACCACGCTGGCTGCGTGTAAATTCAATTTTGTGATGAGTGTAAGCCTTACTTAATTTTTCAATAGGAACTGAGTGACCATTAATCGTAAATATTATTTAGTTTATGGTCTGGGTGCATGGAGAATATACTCTTTGAAAATTATTTCCAATAATCATATTATGAGAGGGTTGATCAGTAGCCCATAGAACTGGTATAATATATTGAACTCCTCCTAATTCTATGGTTAATCCTTCTATGGCTTTATTGTGGCTCATAACACTATTATCAGCTATTCTCACTTGTAAAGGATTTTTAACTCTTTTCTACATAAATCCAGGAAATAATGTTCTTTTTCCAAAGCATACAGAACAACCACTATCTATGTAGGCACACAGTTCATATTTATTATATCCCTCTAAGCATACCTTTATTGGGATATAGATGCTATTGGGATTTGTATTGGTAGCTTCATAGGATATTTCCATGGTCATATTTTTGACTAATTCATCCTCATAAATTGGTTCACTAACAATTCTAGTTTTGCATCCAATGACCTTTCTTTTCAGATTTATTAATCGATCTAAACTGGGTCTTGCAGCTTCAAAACTCATTCTACTCATTTCACTGGTCATACTAATTGTATCATCTTCCTTAAACTCTTCTTTAGTGGATGAAGATCCTTCTCCCCAATCTGACTTTGTGCTCATACTTCTTAATAATTGGGATTTAATGGTGATTTTTCCCTTCTCATCAATTTTTATTACATTTTTCTTATTAATTTTTGTAGGGTGGGCAAAGCTAGATATCTATGAACGATCGATTTTTATATCTTGAGGGTTAGACTTAATTCTTTGAATTTTCTGCATCGGGGTAGGACTTTTAAATTTTTCTACCTCTATCATTGTTACCTTAGTCTTAGGGTCTATTATATTATCTAACTTGTAGATAATTTTTCAAAATATCCTTAACGGATATCCTCTTCTTTTCATATCCATCCCGACTGTTTTGATCTTAAGGGATAGGAAGTTTTTAGCAAATTCATCTTTTAGACTCACAAAATATCCAGGTCGACAATTGAAACCTACTGACCCATTACATAAATTTGTTTTTATCCCTGTGATTATCTGATTATTAAATTTGGTATGCCTGATATCACAGAGTAAAACGTAAAGATCAATATCTTTATCATAATATTGTAATGGAGTGATTTGAACTTGGACATTTCCGACGTTGATATACCTATACTTTCTATCTTTGTTATGCTAAAGGATATTCTCCAAATTGATCAGATTAACTTCCTCAACGTCATACTCACAGTCCTTGATCTCAAGATCTCCTCCATCATTTCACATATATATTTGCTTTTTATTTGAAAAATAGATTTTTTATAGATTATGTCCTTTTGAATTATGGGAAGAACCCAATCTCCCTTAACTTCTTCATGATCAGTACTTACCACAAATTCTTCTCCTTGAAGATCACCAAGGTTTACCGAGCTTCTTTCCATCATATGGCTATTTTCTTCATAATCATTTTCTTCATATTCATTGTCGTCTATAATTTCAACAATTCCTTTGTTGTTGCCTAGGGCTAGTTCTAAAGCTTCATCTTCACTAAGCTCAACATAATCTAGGCTTCCCAAAGTTTCAATAAGTTTGTTATTCTTCCTATTTTTACATTCGTTAGCATAATGCCCTACTACTTCACATGCCCAACATTTGCAATTATTTTTTCCTGCTGGGTAATAAGCAGCTTTCCTAAAAAATCTACGTTTTTTAGGACTCGGTTTGTTATAATATTTTCTTCTATATTTTTCGCCTCTCTGCTCGTTAAAGCTCTTTTTCTTATAGAATTTTCTTTTTCTTCTTTTCTCAGAGTCTTTTCTCCATTGATGAGGTGAATCCCAGCAAGTCAAGAACTGCTTCTTAATCTTCTTTTGCTTTTGAAGATCAAGACATTGTTCGTTGACCCATTTTCATAAATAAGACATTCTCGATCTAAGGGTATCTACAACATCTGTTCGTTCAAATCATGCCATGTATTTTTTCATTAATTATAGAATTTATAGGATATGGAAATTTGTCATAGAACATGCCAAGATTTGTTTTATTATGCCCAATTTTATAATAATATTGACTGAATTCTGCAATATAATTTTCTAGGTATCTCATATCCCATAATTCTATGTTGTTAATTTTTCTTTGCCATTCTCATGTGTTTTCTTCAGAATCAATTTTAGCTCCGATGAATTCAGTCTCAATTTCTTTACATAGACTTCTGAACATAGCAGCTGGTGTTTCAATCATTCTTAAAGTATTTTTACCATCTTCACTTAACGAATCATACAAGTCAGCTATAGTACCAGAGAAACTATGCTCGATATAATTTAGAAAGTTTGCCGCATTCCATGTAGTATTTAAATTTAAGACACTGTTCATTTCTCTTTTCCAGTGCTCAAATATTTCTTCTCTATTACGAGCTCCATCGATGTTTAAGATATAACCAGTTTGACTAATTGGGGTAAGGCCAATATCTTCATAGGTCGTGGTTTTTCTTGGGACAAACCTAAAGGAAAAATTATTGGTTCGTCCTGCAGGAACATATCTGGGTCTTAAGAAATGAGTGTTTCTTCCGGATGGTTCATCAAATTCTTCAGGTTTAGGAACGACGTTCTTAACTAGATTAGTCTCTGTTTCATATAGGTCAATCTCTTCTCCAATCTCATTGATTTCGTTTTTATTAGCCATTTTACCATATTTCTTATCAAGTTTTCTTCTAATTTCTTCTAATGGTAAAACATTAAGATCTCTTAATTTTATTAAATTCATCCGCTGATATATTTCTTCTTCTAGTTGGACATTATTAGTCTCTTCATTATCATCAGACAAGATATCATATTTATCACTAATTGCGCTCATAATTTTGTTTAGTTCTTCTGGATTTTGTTCTTCATCGAACATTGTTTGCAGCTCTTCAAGACTATATATTTCATACTCCATCTTCTTTTTCTTTCTTTTCAGTAGATTTTTCATCAGACTTCTCCTACTTCTTTTTGAATTTTTATCTCTTGCAAAGGAAATGAAATTTTGTTTTTTGGGTTTTGAAAAGGATATTTATGCTGAAAAGGAGTGCTAATTTTAGGAGTAGCTTTTTCGCTATGTCTAATTTCATTAATAAAAGAAAGATGAACAACTGTTAACTGATTCTTAAGATCTTTTAGTTCAGTCTTAATTTTAGCTAATTTAGCTTTTAATTCTAAAACTATATCAGTAATATAGTTTAATTGGGGTGCTACTGAGATATTACCTTCTGGTGAGTGAACAATATGTGAATAATTTGGACCAGGGCAAGCAGGTGATGCGTCCAGCATTAAGCATAGTTAATCACAGTTAATCACGATTAACTGGCTTAATTAATCATTAATTAGCTTAATAATCTTAATTATTTTTGTGCACGTGGCTCTAATACCAGATGAAAGAGAACGTCGAGATCTATTAGTGAGCAAAAAACCACAAATACAATTTTAGAATTTTCGAAAGTAAGTTTTTAAATATTGGGGTGAAATTGCAAATTTTTAAAAGTTTAAGGGTCTTTTTGTAATTTAAAAGAGTCTGTAAATTATTATACCTAAATTTTGGAGTTCCAGAAATTATTATACCCAAATTGGATGGGTCCGTAAATGCGTTTCCAAACTGGTAGGGTCCAGAAATGATTACACCAAAGTACGATGGCTCGAGGTGCAATTCTTCTATATACACACACACACACACACACACACACACACACACACACACACACATATATATATATGTGTATATATATACACGTGTATACATGTATATAGATCTATAAATCTGTCTATCTATATGTATATATATATATGTGTGTGTATATATATATATATATATATATATATATATATATATATATATTATATATATATATATAGTGTGTGTGTGTGTGTTTGTGTGGTATATATATGTATATATATATCTAATAATGTGTGTGTGTGTATGTATATATACACATATATATATATATATATATATATATATATATATTATATATATTATATACTATATTATATATATAATATATATATATATATGATTATTGTATATATGTATGTATATAGTATATATCATATATATATATATATATATATATATATATATATATATGTATATGTATATAGTTATATGTGTATATATATTATATGTGTGTGGTGTGTGTGTGTGTATGTAATATGTTATTATAATATATATATATATGGGGGTGTGTGTTTTATGTGTATATATATGTGTGTGTGTGTGTGTGGTATATATATATATATAATATATATATATAATTATATCTAGATAGATAGATAGATAATATATATGTTGTATACATATATGTATATATTATATTATATATATATATATAATATATATATATATATAGATATGTTATATATATACATAGATATATAGATATATATATATAGATATATATATATATATATTAATAATCATAATATATATATATATATATATATATATATATATATATATATAGAAATATGTGTATATATATATTTATATGTGTATATATCGGATATATATAGTACACATATTTTATCTATATATATATATATTATATATATATATTATATATATATATATATATATATAATATATATATATATATATATAATAGATATATATATATATATAGGGGACGGATCTGGTGAGATGAGGGCTGCTGTGAGCACATGAGAAAAGACGATCTGGATCGTTCATCCAGATCCAACGATCCAGATTTAAGCATGTCACGTGAGGCTTGTATGTCGGTTGTCTCTCCCGAGAAATGTGATTCTCAATTTCAGACATCTCTCCCAATTTCACGAAGTTTTCTCTCTCCTCCTTTCCAGCTCACTTTGCTCGTCCCTCTCTTCTCTCTCTCTCTCTCTCTTCATAGTTTGTTGAGCAAGCTTCGATCAAAATCCTGCTTGATTATGTTCTCTTTGCAAATTTCTCTGCTCTTCAATGCATGAATTTCGACATGGTGTTCTGGAATAATCGGTGGTGAACTTCAAACTGCTCTTCAAGTGCGCATGATTTGTTGCTCTTCGTTTTGGTTGAAAGGGCGATTAAGGTTAGTCTGAGCTGAAATTTGTTAATTTCTACTCGCATTTAGTGATTTGTAGTTGAGTTTTTAGTTTTCGTGTTATAAGTCTAGCTCTAACTTGAAGTTACTCATGTGATTTTGGTGGTAATTGGTGTAATTTGTTCGTTTTGTAATATTTTGAAGTTGAAACCTAATTTTTCCTTAATTTGCAGGTGTGACAACGGCTTCTTCATCAAAACCTAGGGTTTTAGGTAAGTTTCTTCTTATTACTCATGTGATTTTTGGTTTCATTCACTGTTATTAGTTGTGGTTAGGTTTACTCATTAGTGGCTTAGGGATGGCTAAATCTGTCTATCTCAGTTGCAACCATATTGTATATTTATCCCAAAAGAGACATCAAATTTCGTTTGTTTACAGTTCCGAGTAGATTAATTGATTGTGGGCTATTAGTTTAGATTGTTTTTCCAATTGTGATTCTTAAGTCTTATTCAACGGCGAAAGCTAGTCTTAGATTATTTATCTTAGACAATTTGAGTGTTTGGATCAGTGCCATAGTGGAGAAAAGAACATCTTGAAAGAGGTTCCTTAAAGAGGAATCATCAATTACAAATTAGCTATGTTAAGAAGTATTTCTAACAAGAGTACAAGACCCCTACTTTGAAAAGAAAGATGACTAAAGTAGTTTTCTGTTTCTATGAGTTTTGATTACTCAGGTGTTGATGTGCTTAGTTTATTCTTTTATTGATTAACCCTGTAACTTACACCCATAGATGTATTGACTTAAGGTTGGGTTGTGCTTTTGTATTATTACGGCATTTTTTGATCAAGCATAGGGTTTTGTACATTTAATGGTTCAAGCAAATAAGCAATGCAGCTGTTGTAGTGTACCTAGTGTGCTGAGTCTAGTGATTTAGTATATCTGTAATATGGTAAATCAAATACAAATTTGTAGCTTTGCCTCTTTTAAAAGCTAGCAGTTGCATAATGTGTTGGGTTTGAACAAGCATGCTAGGTTCTATGTTTAACCTGAGTTAGAATGGAGGACAATCCTCGAGGGAAATTAGAGTGACAAGCTAATAAGATGGTTCTTTTGGATAGATGATATGTGTCATAGAAGGGAACTATGGTAGAGGGAACAAATGTTGAATGCCCTTTTGAAATAATATGTGTGTATCATTATGTTGACTGTGATTACCAAAATATTTCTGAAGTTGATTTATTTGATGTTATGTGAGTGGCCAGCTAGCGAACCTATTGGGTTTAGTTGGTGTGACAATTTCTATTAATATACATTGTCTCAAGTTTCATATGCTAATACAAAAGAAGTGAATAAAAAGAGTTTGTCAAAATTGCAAAATATATATATATATATATCTTATTAGTTCAACTTTGATGAGCATACACTCGGTATACGTAGAACTATAAGTTGTGTTTCTTATTCGATAAGTTTGTTTCATTTGTTACTACTATCTTAATGCATATACTTATCCTTCTTTCTTTTCGTCTCTAAACAATGTCCATGTTAGTGAGCTTGTACATGTATTTTACTGAACTTATACACTTACCTTAGTGAACTTGCACATGTATTTTATTGAACTTGGTTATTCATCATGGTGAACTTGTATTGTACATTTCTTAAAGTGAACTAAGTCAATGCCTTGTACATTCATTCTTGTGAATTAAGTCATTCACTCAATTACATTATGGTTTCATAGATATGGTTTAAATGTAAGATCCATTAGGCCTAACTTCCAATACTAAGTTAGTCAAACACTTTAGGAGATGAACTTGTACTTTTAGTGAACTTGCACACGTATTTTAGTGAACTTGGCTATTCATCATGATGAACTTGTATGTTTCTTAAAGTGAACTAAGTCAATGCCTTGTACGTTCACTCTTGTCAATTAAATCATGGATTTTTTATTGAACTTTGCAGGCATATTTAAATGAATTTATATATTAGTCTAGTCAATTTTGCATTAGTAAACTTGTACATTCATATTAATCAAATTGGATATATGCATCGCGGTGAACTTATACGTGTACTTTCGTGAACTTGCACATGTATTTTAGTGAACTTGGCTATTTATCATGGTGAATTCGCATTAGTTAAGGTGCACATTCATATTAATGAAACTTGCATATGGCAAATTGTATGTTTTTATCTTGCAAGCTTTTATGATTGGTGTACTCTTAATGAAATTTTTTTTTCATTTTAGGCAAAATAGTTCATACAAGAAGCAGTCAAAGGTCAACAAACCCTAGCGATCATCAAGGAGATGTAGGGATTGAAATGCAAAACACTCAAAGGTATTATGTTAATCATTTGCTCGATTACATGAATATGAAATTACTAATTAGCACCTTTTTTGGGAATAATAAGAAATAAGAATTGAAGAAATAATAAGAAGTCATCATGGTGAACTTATACATGTACTTTAGTGAACTTGCACATGTATTTTAGTGAACTTGTGTGTTCATCATGGCGAAAGTTCTGCCTTTTTAAAGCTGAACTAATTAAATTCCTTTTATATTTATTCAATACAAACATATATTTGGGTTCAAATGATGCATATATTTATTAAATACTAATTAAATCCCTTTTATATGTTTTAATGAATTTATTTGTTCAATACAAGCATATAGTTGGAGTGTGATTTATGTTACTCCATTCATCAATAAATATCAACAACTTTATATGATATTGTTAAAAAAAATGTGGCAAAGAACCCAAAATCAATCTTTAATGATAATTCACAAATGCTAATGTATGTTTCGATTGAAATCAACTACGGAGGACCATTAATAACTAATGACTAACTAAAGTTTTCCGAGTAATATTTTGCTCACTTTACTAGTAACAAGCTACAAACCAAAACTAGGAAAATATCTATCAATTACAATGTACAGCCCTATTTTCCAAGACTTTTAATATTATCTTGCATATTTAATTACCCAAAAAATACATTCATATGAATGAAATTGGATATTCATAGTAGTGAACTTATACATTTACTTTAGTGAACTTTGCACATGTATTTTAGTGAACTTGGCTATTCATGATGGTGAACTTGTATATTTCTTAAAGCTAACTAAGTCAGTGCCTTGTACACTCGTTCTTGTGAATTTCTGCCCTTCACCTGAATCTTGATTCTAAGAACTGTCCTTAGCTAGTTTTGTTTTGGCATTCACATTGGCAAAAAGGCATGAGCTTGGACAATTGTTGTAATAAACTTATGGATTTGTTTTAGTGAGGTTGGTTATATGTTATGTTTTGCTCAACTTAGATATATATTTGATGAATTTATTTGTTTTTATTTTGCAAACTTTATGATCGACGGACAATTAAAAACTTTTTTTTTCCTTTTTAGGCAATCAAGATGCTTTCTTAAAACATTTTATGTGACCTATTGAAAATGATCTCTCTACATAAAATCATATATTTAAAAGTAAATCTACGTACATTTGGATTTTTTCAAATTTCGTCAAAGTGAGATTTATACTAAGACTTATTATTATTGTAACTTCTGACATAAATTACAATGACCCCTCGATTTCAAGAAAGCCACATTACGATGGAGCATCACACATGCCCAATTCCTCACCATAAACTTCAGGCCATATTTCAGCGTGATCACAATTTGTTCCCTCTTAAATGAATGATTTTATGTAGATAGATCGTTTTCAATAGTGGTGAACTTGCACATATATTGTAGTAAACTTGGGTATTCATCATGGTGAACTTGTGCCTTTTGAAAAGTGAACTAATTCAATCCCCTTGTATATTCAGTCTTGTCAATAAACGCATGCTCTTTTTAGTTACATATGAGTAATAAACTCATGCATTTGTTTTAGTGAGTTTGGATATATGTTTTTACAGATATGGTTTGAATGTAAAGATGCATTACCGCTAACTTCCAATACTAAGCCACTCAAACACTCATCCAATATGATCATCCTTCACAAATGTAGATTTCATCTCATATGTATCCATTTTAAGTGTACAACTCATTCAATCTAATTGTCCACCATATATGTATATTAACTACATTCTTATTAATACAACCCTAAGCTATAGCAAAGATTAGGCTAATTTGGTTGGTCTGGTGTAGGGTTATCTAAAATTTCATCTTTATGTATGCTAATATCAGTTTATTAAAATCATTTTTGCAGTGAACAATCTGAAAGTAAGCGGTCTCAAGGACAACAAAAAGACAGAATGGGGAAGAAGCTTCTTACTCAACCAAAAAGATTGTGCTTTCAAGGTAATTCAAACAGACCAACATCAGTGTGCATTGCTACCACTACTGGTGAATCTAGCGAAGCTTCTAGTGATGCACACACTGAGGAGTACATCCCTTTGGAGAAAGCAACTCCCACACCCACACCTACATCAACATTTCCTGGTCAATGTTCCCAACCAGGCCTTCAACCTCTAAATGTACACTCTTAAATGGATCTAGAAGCAGCACCTTTGGATGGTCAGCAACGTACACAAAGAAGTCATGATATGGGTGATACACCACCAATGAGCTAAGAACAAGAAGGAGTAGTGGCATTAGACAGCAATTCAATGGGTGTTCATAGTACCCAATTGAGAAACAAACCAAAAACAAAGAAAAGCAAACCAAAAGAATTCAACAATCGGATGTCACCTAAGGGGTTGAGGCAGCTAATTGAAAAGCTAAATGACAAGTAAAAGGAAGCTGTCAAAGAAATTGGCTTTGGCGGCTTCTTATACTTGTAAGTTGATATGAATCCAGGGAAGTTAGCAGTGTGGTTAGCTCGCAATTTCGACACTTGCTCATGCTCCCTGCCCCTTAGGCATGGCAGGTTGAGAGTCACCGAACATGATGTCTATATGACATTAGCTCTTCCCAAGGGCCCCTTGAGGTGACTGAGGCCAAAAGTGAAACGAATTCTAGTACGGAATTCAAAACCTTACTCAAGTGATGGAAAAAACAATGGCCTGACCGAGATAGTGTCCCTAAATCTGGGGAGATGGTGGAGATGATTTGTAGTCAGGTAGATAGGGGAGAAGATTTAAAAGAAACTTCATAGTGTTTGTGGTGTCTACTTGTATCAATGGGAATCAAAGAGGTGAAGTGAATTACTTGATACTTGATGCATTATTGGATTTAAGCAAAGTGAAAGAACAAAATTGGGCGGCGGGCGCGATGCACAATGGCAGCCCTTGTCTCATCAGTTGATAAGTGGAAAAAGAAGACCTCGAGGTTTTTTAGAGGGCCAATACTCTTCCTAATAGTATGTTTAGAATTTCTATTCATTCATTTTATTCTTACACTTAATTGGAATCCTTAAAATTTTAGATCATCTAATTTTTCATGCAAGTTTTGTAAAAAAAAAATTGAACTTTTTTCTTATTTCACAGCTTTGTTATCTTGATCGGGTTGTTTTCAAAGTACGGGCTTTCAAGCGTCAGTTCCCAACCTTGAGAGGATGGACAAATGATAAAATGAAATCAAGGGAAGAACAAGAATTTGAAGTCGGTTTTGGCAAAAGTGCCCTTGAGGACCGACTAGAAGAGACTGAAATACCCGATGAAGCTCAAGCGGTTTATGAAGAGGAACCATCTAATGCAACCCCTGAACCTGCTGCTGAAGTTGAACATGATACTGTACGTTCAAAGATTAAGGTATATGACCCCCTACGTTAGACTCTTTGCTCTGTACTATATGTAACATCTAGGTGTCTACGCAGTTGGTAAATGGCTATACTTTTATGTTTGTGTGTGATATCTAGAAGTAGATATAACGCTCACATATTCTTGTCATGTGCCTTGACCATCAAATCCAAGGTTAAGTTAAACTTGAAATATAATTACTTGTTTAGTATTTTGATTTGATGTAAATTCATAGGGAAATGTCAAAATAGCCCCCAAGTAGGTAGACTTGTTTGAAGTTTCAAGGATGAACGTAACCTAGGACTCAGACACAACATCGACCTTATGTTGCTTGGCCTGTCTTTCTTCTCATTTGTCTTTCTTTTGATCAGGCACTTCTTGAGGATGCTAAGAAGGTTAGCAATGAGATCATCACCAATACTCGTGTCTTGGCAAGGATGATCATGGAATTAGAGAAGTTGGTTCCTGAAGCACATGCTTCACTAAAGAGAGTAAGAACAATAGCTGTGCAGACCACAACTGATCCACTGTTTGCAGAGACAACTTTGCCGGGGAAGTCAAAGAGTACCAAACCGGTACTCTCACCCGACCCCTATGAGTCGGAAGATTTCTTGTTGGCGGTTGAGGCAATCGAGAAGCAATTTTTGATCGCCCAAAAGAGCGAACATCACTTCCCACAATTTACTCTGCCAAGTTTCAGCCTCAGCTTGTCTCAAGAAGAGAATGAGCCAACAGCCACTCAACTCTTCATCCGTGAAGTAGAGCATCAAGAAGAGAGTGTTGTCCCTGCTACTGGAGTTGTGATCAGAGAGCTAGATGTCGATGTTCCATTGCGAGATGTACAAGAAGCAAGCTATGTTGGCAAAGGCAAAGCCATTATGGAGGAAGTGTCAAGAAGACCAAGAACAAGGTCCATGTAATATAGCACCATGCAAGTGCCAACAGGTATGTTTCCATCTTTGTTCCTTGGCCTCTCTCTGTGTCTCTCTCTATTTGTCTCTATCTCTCTTTACATAATGAATGTAAACATGGCCTGACACAAGCACAATGAATGTAAACATCACCTCACACAAGAAAATCAAGTACTCATCCACTCATCCACTTTTGGGGAGGGGGGACGGGGGTGGATGGCAGTCTAAATATGCTGGTGGACTGGCCCAAAAACCATCAAAATAGGTAATATGATGAAAATACCATATCTTAACTTCCAATAAAAAGGGGGATTTACACTTATTAACTGAGCAAGCTGAGAGATAAATCACTCTTAAATATCTAACTAGTATTTCGTGCGGCTCTGATCAGGTGCACCCGATCCTGCTGATGACTCTGGAAGAAGCCTAGCCTACTGATAATGACAAACATATGCTTATAGCTTAGTTATTTAGTTATGATGATTAATTAGCACTGAATTATTGCTGATATTTCATTCTCTCTCTCTCTCTCTCTCTCTCTCTCTCTCTCTCTCTCTCTCTCCAGTGAGAGATACTTACATACTTGGCAGCACAAAACTAGCTGGCTAGACTCATATAGATTAGAAAACTAGCTACAATTCAAATGACATGCATGATACTTCTTTTTTAGTTCTTTTTTGCCTAAAAAATCACACACAGAGAAGCAAGCATGAACAAAGCAGCTCATTAGATCAACTGCATGTATATTTTTAACCTGTTTGAGATCAGAAGAATAATAGTAACTAGGCAAGCTAAAAAAAGGGAAAAAAAGAAAACCAATCAGTTGTACCTTATTATTGCTCTTTTTTTTTTTTGGGTAACCACACGGTTGTGTTATAAAAATCTTCATTTGTGAAGCAGAGCCTCAAGGAGACAGTGTTGCCCCTGCTACTGGAATTGTGATCAGAGAGCTAGATGCCAACGTTCCAATGCGAGATATACTAGAAGCAAGCTATGTTGGCAAAGGTAAAGGCATTATGGAGGAAGTGTCAATGAGACCAACAATGAGGTCCATGCGATCTAACAGCATGCAAGTGCCAACAGGTATGTTTCCACCTTTCTTCTTTGCCGTCTCTTTCTCTCTCTCTCTCTCTCTCTCTCTCTCTCTCTCTCTCTCTCTCAGTCTTCTTTTTTTCTCTTTTTTGGAGTTTCTTTGTCCTCTCTGTCTGTCTGTCTCTCTGTTTCCACCCTTTTTTTTCGGGAGGGGGGAAAGGGAGAGGATGCCAGTCTAAATATGCTGGTGGACTGGCCCAAAAAGCATCACAATTCTGAGCAAATTTTTTTTTTTGGGGGAACCACCCCGTTGTCTTACAAAAATGGCAAATACTCTCATTTAGCAGCACGTAAGTGTTTATAGAATGATAGGCGTGTAGTATGTTGCTGGAAATTTTTGGATTTGTTTCAATGACATTTGATTATAACAGTTCTAGGGGACGTGGTTGTGGATTCAAGGGTAAGGATTTTTGGATTAGTTTCAATGATATTCGATTATGATATATAGATCTCTACCTAAATACTATGTAGATTTTGTATGGATTAATAATAATCTGATTTATTTTGACATGTGTGCTTGGGCTTTATAAGTATCTTTTTGGATGAGATGAACTTTAAGTAATTTTTTGTACCATTTTGGTGAACTTTTACAGTTAATTAGTCGAACTTAGATGAGTATTGTGGTTTACTTGTACATTCTTTTCATAAAGGGATGGTTTTTTTATAATAGTTTACTCCTTTTATACTAGAACTTATGAGCCGTTGGCTGGGCATGAGATCTAGGGCTTTGATGATCTTAGATACATAGAAAGATGTGCAGTAAGATGTTGCTTGATGAGGGAGTTATTGGCATGGTTGCTTTAAGGCAATATGCTTACAGTTGAAAGTAACCATGCAATGAAACCTGAGTATGGTGAGCAAAGGACACCCTGTACCTTTCTTATTTGTTACTCTGGGGCATGGATGTGGATAGGGATATGCTAGACTCATGATATGCATGGCATGCCCTGTCAATTTGGGTTATACTAAAGATCATATGCAAGAGTTTGAATTGCTGTGTTTTGCCTTGGTTTCTGAAGTTTTGTTGCTAGAGTGATTGTGGTTGATCATTACAGTTCTTTTAGCAGCAAAAAATATTTGAGAGACAGGCAGGTACTAGCATTGAGGTAAGAGAGTACATAACCAACAAGCTTCTACTATTTCAGGCTTGGAATTGTGAATGATTAGTCTCATAGAGCCTGTATCTGCTGTCTTTTGCTATGGACTTTTATGAAGTTCCTTGCCAGAACACTGGGACTTCTTTGTTAGTGGGTATTTTAGGTTTTTGGAAAGTCTATCTTTGCTGCCTAAGAGCCCATTTAGCCTGTGAAGAATTGTGAGCGTTTAAGATATTGATGCAGTTTGTTTATCATTGAAATTAGTTAATTATTTAGGTCTAGATTTTGATACCAGCACACACACACACACACACACACACACACACATACACACAATTTGTATGCAATATTTACTATTTTCCCACTTGACTTCCATGTATAACCCCCATCCCTAATTCTAAAAGAATGAGATTTGGATAGGATTGGGGAATGAACTAAAAATGAATATGTCTTGTTAAAGAATTTCACATTTGACATAGTAAGAGTTGAAATAACTCACTACGTCTTCTATCATGACACACTTGTTAGCCCTATGATGCAAACACAATGTTATATGCATTTCTACTCCATTTCTCCTTCATCGTTATTTGGGATTTCCTAACAAATCTTAGATGCATTGCTAGTTACTATTCTTCCTTTAAATTACTACTTTATGAACTTGACTAATATGAAATTGTGTTTTGAAAGCAAATGGAGGAAACACAATGTTAGAAAGGTGCAACTATCCTCACCGAGAAAGGAAAGAGTTTGCACCTTTTTTGTGCTCTTGTTACACGCAAAGGAACGTGAGTATCTTTAGGGTAATAGCCTATGAACCGAAGCTATATGTAGATTTTGTATTTAACTCGTCAGAAGAGCAAAGTTAACTACACACTGTTTACACTTCCTAGTATGCATTTCATCAACTTGATCCCAAAGGATTGTCTAAGTTAGGTGATTCTTAAATTAGGCATTGACCATCAATATTTTCTCTAGCATTCTGCTTTTGAGATTTGTGGACATGGTAATTTAAGGAATATATGAATGTATATAAAAGATTAATAAATTAACTATTATTAATGCTTACACTGCACTGATTGATTTTAATGGGTTTACAAAGGCTAAACTGCTAAAGCTACTGAAGACTATACAAACATTTGCTCATGTCATTGCTTTGGAAATATAGTAGTTTGTCATTAGCAATTTCTCAGGTTCATTTTTCCCTTCCCCATCCTCGCCCCCTCTCTTTTTTCCCTTCTAAATAAAGGAAGATGTGGTTGTAGCTGTTGTTTATGAGGTTAAAGTTGAGAGAATAGCTAACTATAATTATGTGCGTCCATGGAATTGGTTCATTGACTGTATAAAGGATATTAACCAATGCAATCAGTAAAATACTTTAGTTTTGTTTATCATGAGCCAGTTAACTAGTGGATTGAGTAATGTACGAAATGGTACATATCTAATCTGTCTATTTTTGTCTTTGCTATTATGAGTTGATTTTTATATCCATCTGATAACTAATATGATGTGGGTGATTGATTCAGTCTTTGCTGTCCTGAGTTGTATAGCTAAGTCGTTCATATGTGAACCATTTTCTATGTACAGTCCAAGCATAGTTCAATGTATAATTATCTATTTATTTTTGTAGCCAAGTGTTGTATGATGATAAGTACTATGTGGCTACAAGACGTGCGCTTTCAAGTCTTGCTGGGGATAATGACATTGACAAAACCATCATCAATATTTGGGCGCATATACTGAATGCACATGAGCAGTACAAAGATCAATCTGGCGTTCATCGGGTTTTCTTTACAAGTGAAGCATTGGTAAGTCAATTAAAAAGATTCTTATATAACATTTTCACATGTATATATATGCTTTTACATATGAAGGATTAGTCCAGTAAAAATCTTTTTTTTTTTTTTGGCCTTGAAGGATCTATACATCAAGACGAAAGATGAACCCCAAGTAGGCTGAATGAGGAGCTGTCGTTGACTTTGCATGTCAAATTCAAGGAAGTTGACTTGGTTAAATTCACTCAAACACATTACTTTTAAATGTATTTTTTTGTAACTGTTTTTGCTGGTAGCTATTATTTGGAAATTAGGTTATCACCATGATGCGCATGTTATTCTACATTGACAAAAAAACTTTATGTTGGGTTTTCAGGTGTTTTTCCACTGTGTACACAAGAAAAGACAAATTGTTCTACAAAAATATATCTGATCTGCGACGGAAATTTCGACGGAAAAAGTTGATTTTTCCGACGGAGAAATGGCTTTCCGACGGAAAATCCGACGCGGAACGGGTCGTCGGGATTCAGCTTATCGCAGAAATTTTTTCGACAGAAACCGATGGAATTTCCGACGGAAAATACCCGTCGGATACTCTCTGCGCAGTCAGTGCAGGACGGAAATTCCGACGGAATTTCCCTCCAAATTAAAAAAATTTTTTTTTAAAAAAATTTGGTTCCAAAAAAAATTTTCAAAAATTTTTGTTCGAAAAAATCCAAAGAAATTGATCCATTACCATATGTAATATTGCAATAATTTTCAAATATAATTAATATATATAAAGCTTCAAATCTACCAATAGAAGGTGCTAAATTAAATATTAAGTACGACATATATGTTGTTTTGGATCTACACGCTGATCACAAAAATTACACGTAAATCATATCAGCTAATCAGAGTCAGATAAATTTGTGAGATCATCATCATTATCATTTTGGGAGTCCTCTTCATCATCATCAGCGTTCAAGTTGATGTGGCCGGAAGAACCTACACTTTGACCTTTGAAAATTTGAAAACTTTTTTCAGCATGCGCTCTGTCTTCCCTTGTTTCTTGGTTAGTTGAGTTACAGCCTCTGCTTGCTTGGCTATGCTCTCACTGAGGAGTTGCGCTTGCTCTCTTGGATCAAAATGCTCTGCTGATGAGTGACATGCGGCTGCAATGGTAGCTGATTTCTTCAACTTCACCCCCTCTGTACCAAAACGGTATACGCGGCCTTTCTTGTCCAAATTTTCTTTAATCCAAAACTCTTCTTGGGTCATAGGTGACAGTTGGGAGCCCCCTTGAGTTGCAGCTTAAGAGTACTCCTGCCATTTATTGTGATGATCCTCCTGAAAATTGTCAGAAATAAATCAGTTTCATACTAAACCTACAATTGTAACATATGATTCATCTCTGAATAAAATGTGCCAAATTGAACTTACATATATTTTTGCAGATTTTTTATCCACAAAAGTTTTGTCTTTCACCTTGCGGTGGGTGTCCTTAAACAATTCCTCACATGTGGTTTCCCTACCTAATGCTTTGGCCTAAAGAAAAGAAAAAAGTAACCAACTATTAAATATAAAACAAGGACGAGAACCCCAATCCATATCATACATTATATATAAGAAATACGCTTATTAATAATCACATTCCTTACCAGGCGCTTTTTCCTTTCACTAATCGGAATTGAGCCACATGTATGTAACGAAGGACCAAAACCTTCAGCATCACTCAATCTATTCTTTTTATTTTGTTGGCTCAATTTCTTGAACTTGTCATCCTCACTCCAATGTTTAAGCATCTCATTCCAAACACTAGGTGGTAACCACTTCGACTTTTTGTTGTACTTCCTGGCATATCCCAGAATGTCCCTAAGTCGAGTTGCCCCTCTGTACTCAAAGTTACGCCGTATCTAGGCTTCATTGTCTGAATGCCAGTAGTAGTGTTTCTGTGCCAAAGTTGAAGTATCTTAGTAATTAAACATCTCAAACAATCCAATGACGACTTTAAAATTCGTTGTACAGAAAATTAACCTTGAACTCATTAAACCATATGTCTCTCTGAGATTGTGGAACTTTCCCCCATGTGGTCCAAGCACGTGGGTACTTACCTGTAGAGCTTTCAACAATTTTCTGAACTACACCCTGATATGGAACAAAATTAAGAACAAAAAAAGAATTTGTTAAAAGTAATTACTGTAGGCATTAAAAGAATATGATTAGTGAAGAAGTTACAAAGTTTGTAATGAACTAA
This sequence comes from Carnegiea gigantea, assembly GCA_029747015.1. Classification (NCBI taxonomy): domain Eukaryota; kingdom Viridiplantae; phylum Streptophyta; class Magnoliopsida; order Caryophyllales; family Cactaceae; genus Carnegiea; species Carnegiea gigantea. Next base: position 353,066 of record JAKOGI010000423.1, read on the forward strand.
CGTGTCACCATTGGTTGTAAATATATCTTATTATTGGTGCTTGCAGTTTCACTATCAGGTGCAGGACTGTGTCTATCTCTTCCTACCCCTTCATTTTGGACCCCTTCGTTGTGCACTAAGTGGCTTGGCATTCTAGGTTGCCCCATCATCTGATTACCGTTGAAATATGGACTAACAGTGCCAAACTATTGATAAAGTAATGGAGTAGCTGAAGTACCACCCATGTAAGGAATATGGAGTTGGATTGGTATCTGCATACCCGCACCAAAAAAGGTGGTTGCATATGGAGTTGCTCATTCATACTACCGAAATAATTTCCGAATGGTTGAGTTGGATCAAGAAAACCTCCAAACATTCCACTGAAAGTGTTTATTTCATAGTTTTGATCAGCAGGATCATACTGTGGAGTCGGTTGTGGTGCTCCTCTACCCGCATCATTCCTGACCATTCGACCATGACCACGTCCACCATTGAGTCCAGACATCTAACAAATAAGAACAAAATAAAAAAATACAACCGCACCAATATTCATAGTATTGTCAGTGAAAAAATTACATGACATATGTACAATTGTTTTTCTGGGTTTGCAATTAAGAAAAACTACATACATAGACACAAATATCCATACAACGAAAATATTAAATCAATCATTATGGGACACATCGTCATCGTCATCATCATCACTTTGCAATGCCATATTTTCATCATCATCAGTGTCTTCAGGTTCATCCTCCCATTCACCTTCTTCATCCTCGTCATCACCATTCCCATCATGATCATCACCCCAATTATGTCCGTCAACATCATCAGCTTGTGCAGTTTCATCAACTAATGTTGTAGCTATTACATTATCCACATTCATGGTTGTCATTCCGAACTGTTAATAGGCAAGTTCTAGATTATCCTTATCTTTAGGAGCACCGCAAGGTTTGTTTGGTATAGCTACCCATCAATTCGCTTTTTCTGATATCCCCTCAGGGTACTTAACATACACCACTTGGGTTGCAATATCAGCAAATATGAATGGGTCAAACTTTCTGTAACGTCTAGTATGATTAACCTTGGGATATGGGTTAAATTTAGGATAATGTAGCCCCCGAGGAACATCCGGGTCAAACCACTCACAATTAAAAAGTACACATTTTTTAATTGGCTCACCCGTAAATTCAACACGAATAATTTCGTGAAGTATGCCATAATAATCCCCTGCTACTTCATCACCTTCGCCAAGTCCTTTGACACACACGTCACAATTATATGTTGCTTTACCTTCATTTCTAGCCTTGATATGAAACCGATAACCATTAACTTTATACCCAGAAAAACATTCCACTACCATAATCGGTCTATAAGATAAGTTCACCAGAAAATCATGCCTCTCATCATTAAACACCCGATAAGAATTAACGTATGAAAAAAATAAAGGTAATCCTCTTTAGAGTTACAAAAATATTTTTTAGGAGTTGAAGGTTACTTAAGAAAAATTACTTACAGTACACTCAAACCATTATGCAGAATTTGCCTCAATAAACAAGTCAACTTCCACATCACTCGCGTTTGGATTATGGCCGCAAAATTGATGTCTGAACTAACTGTAATGTTTAACGAATGAAATTAAATAATTATTAATTAACAATTAGTAAGTATTCAAGTGAAACTTTCAGTAACTGATATACTTACTCCAAATATGGTTGCACTTCATCACAATTCAGTAAAATGTGAAGACGTGCGACACGATACTCAGGTTCAGTAAGATATCTTTTTCCTCGATTTTCAAATGGAGTACCCTTACGATTGAACACCGAAAGAGTTCGCATTTGTCATTCGGGTTGTTGCAGATCCTCATTACGCCTAATACTCGGGCAATGCAAGTTTGATTGAAAATAATACTCAGCGAAATGTTTGATCTCAAATGCTAAGTATGCGTTAACCATAGATGCCTCTACACGAGCTTTATTCTTTACCGTAGGCTTCATCTAGCCAAAGTACCTCTCAAAAGGATACATCCATTGATATTGAACAGGACCACCCAACAAAGCTTCTTCGGCTAAATGAATGGGCAAATGTTCCATGACATTCCAAAATCCAGGCGGAAAAATTGTCTCCAACTTACAAAGAATTATAGCAATGTTCTTGTTCATCTCTTCCAGCATGCTCACGTGTAACTCACTGGAGCATAAGTTTCTGAAAAACTCACTCAATTCGACCAAGGGTCCCAACACATCTTCCGGAAGAGCAGCAAAAGCTACTGGAAGAAGATTCTCCAGGAACACATGATGATCATGACTTTTCATATTTTGCAACTTTGTATTAGATGGATCCACCCAATTTCCCACATTAGAACAATAACCATCAGGCACATGAACCTCCCGCAACCATTGACAGACAGCCCTTTTTTGAGGTAATGACAGTGCAAACTTGGCTTTTGGCTTACACAATCTATCAGTTGACCCTCTCGTAACCAAGTTCAACTCTTACCTACTACACAGAATAGACATATCCATTCTTACTTTGATATCGTCCTTTGTTTTTCCGGGTATATCCATAATTGTGTTTATAATATTTTCACTGAAGTTTTTCTCTATATGCATAACATCAAGGTTATGCCTCAGAAGTTGATGCTTCCAATACGGCAAGTCCCAAAAGATATTTTGTTTTGTCCAATTATGTTCATTTTCCTCAAATCCCGAAATTTGAAAATGGATATCGGCAGTCACTTTAGGCAATGTCGATACTATATCAAACAACATTTCACCAGAAATCCTTTGGGGAGGGCCAATGTGTACGCTCTTTCCTTTATGAAAAGCAACTTTATTAGCTTTAAAACAATGATTTCGAGGCAAGAACCAACGATGGCAATCAAACCAAGATGGCTTTCGGCCATGTTGTAACTGGAATGCACAATTTTGGTTCATACAAACCGGACATGCTAACAACCCATGAGTACTCCAACCGGATAACATACCATATGCGGGAAAATCATTAATTGTCCACATCAACGCGACATACAATCTAAAAGTTTCCCCACACGAAACATCAAATGTATCAACCCCAACATCCCACAGCATTTTCAACTCATCAATCAAGGGTTGTAAGTACACATCAATCCTGTTCTTCGGATTTGTTGGGTCTGGAATAATACAACTTAAAAACTTATATGGAGTTGTCATACACATATCTAGAGGCAAGTTGTAAGGTGTAACTACAATTAGCCACACAGAATATGCTCTTCTATATATGGAAAATGGTGTGAAACCATCAACACAAAGACCTAACCTTATATTTCGCGGCTCTGCTGCAAAATTCGGATACTTTTGATCAAAATGCTTCCAAGCTAATCCATCCGACGGATGCCGGAGAACACCCGATTCTTGGCGGTGCTCATTATGCCATCTCATATGGACGGCAGTCCTTTTTGACGCATACAGTCGTTGCAATCTTGGGATTAAAGGCAGGTAGTGTATTTTTGCATATGAAACATCCTTATTACCTCGTTGGTTGGATTTCTTTGGTAATTGTCTTGCATGTCCATAAAATTTGCATGTGGACATCCCCTCATCCTGTTTATAATAAAGCATGCAACCGTTCGGACAACAATCAATTTCCTGAACATCCATACCTAAATCTCTCACTTTTCTGAGTTGCTGATGATAATTTTTTGGAATGCCACTTTCAGAAGGGCATATGTCTTTCATCAGGTCAACAACTTCATTGAAACAACGTTGAGACATGTTGTTCCCCAATTTAATACTAAGTATTCTCATAGATGTTTCAAGTTCAATTATGTTACACCCTTCATACAACGGTTTTTGGGCAGACTCAAGCATAGTATAAAATGCCTCAGGATTTGCGTCTTGATGGCTACTCATGTTCATTTCATTAGCTTGGAAGGCAGCATGAAGCATGTTCTCCATATGATTATGATCGTTGTGATCGTAATCAAAATTGATAGAATGTGAACTACTTGCACCCCCTGCTTCCGAATTATCTTCTTCCCCATGACTTGTTCAATGCCAATAATTCTTCACAAACCCCTTTTTATACAAATGAGACTTTACAACATCAGGTGTAAAATATTGCATATTCTTGCACTTCGCACATGGACATCTATAAACTCCATTAACTCTATACTCCTCTTGATTTCGTGCAAATTCATCAAACATATTAACTCCCATCAACCACTCATCTCTAAGTCCATGTCTATTAGGATTTCTTCTCCTATACATCCATTGACGATGCAACGGCCCATCCATATGTTGCTAATATGATTGCCTTAATTGTTATGTAAACTACAACCAATTACAATAAAAATTTTTTAGAAATCTATTTAACCAGTTCAACATATATATATATATATATATATATATATATATATATATGTATTACATAAAAATATATTTAATAGAACTATTAAATATATCATAACGCACCCAAATAAGCATCAAACATAAATTACACAATTTATTTCACACTTTATTCAAATAAACATAACAAAAAAAATGTAATACTATTACCCAAAAGATAAAATGAAAATACTTAACAGATTAAACAAAAATTTAACCATACCTCAAACAAGAATGTTCTTTACATACTTCCCAATAATAAATATACACAACAAATCAAACAAAAACTAAACATACTTAACACACTTAAACAATTAACCAAAATTTCACATCACTATATTATTTGTGAAAATAAATGTAATCAAGCATCAAACACAAATGAAATTATTACTTTTGTACTTCATCCAAATAAATAAATCCAAACAAAATTAATAAGATACAATACAATTAATATAATGAGCAAACTTCAATTAATATATACTTAAAACACCTGAATATATACTTAACATTCTTATCATATTTTACTCCATTTGTTCAAATAAATACACTTAATAAATAAACTTAAAATTTAATGTAATTCACATCCATATTTTACGACAAAAATAAATTGCATATTAAACCAACCAAATCATACGAACAATTAATCATTTCTCAAAAAAAGAATATTATTCACATACTTACCAAAAATTAATATACATAACAAATCGAACATAAAACGAACATACTTAACATTCTTAAACCATTTACTAAAACAAAACATATATTACACATGCTTACGCACTCACAACTATTTCAATTATTCAAATCAACATACATTACATATTAAATTAGAGTTACATTATACTTGTTTCCTATCAAAATAAATTCTCACAAAACCTAAAATACAACAATTAATGGAATTAAACATATACGGTACAAAAAATAAATTCAGCATAACAATATTATTTAATATCCACATATGCCTCAATAAGCATCAACCACAAATTAAACACCTTATTTCACACTTCATCTAATTGAACAAACCCAACCAAAAATAACGAAATACGATTAACATACTTAGCAAATTTAAATCAATATACACTTAACATACCTAAATCTTGCAAAAATATAACAAAAATTCTTCACATATCGAACAAATTATAAAAAAATAAAACATACCTTAAAAAACATACATGCCTAACATATTTAACATTTTATAATAAACAAACTTGTTTCACTTAAATTATTCACTTTAATAAAACATAATATACATGCTTAACATATTTAACAGTTTAAAATAACCAGATAATTATTTCAGATCTACATACTTAACATGTTTTATTCCACTTATTCTAATAAACATATTTAATAAATTAAATAAAAAACTAACGTAATTCAAATTCATATTCAACGGAAAAAATAAATTATTCAAACTAAACAAACATGCTTCAAGATTCAAATTCACAAAAATGAACATCACATATCAAATTAATATAATTTTAAAGCGCAATAATTCTGCTAACCTTCACACACCCGAAAAATCAAGCAGATTACTGACGGTGATGGCACTAGCAGCGGCGATAGCGGTGGCACTGGCGGCGTTCGTGGCGGCGGGAAAACGTGGAAAACAAAGACCGCAAAAAATATCAATTAACTTAACTATTTCAATTTTAAACAATAAATTAAGCAAAAATATCACTTATCGTTAAATTTTTCGGTGACCAAAACCTTGAAATCTCACTTTCTCTCTCTTCCTTCTCCTCCCCCCCTCTCTCTCTCTCTCTCTCTCTTCGAACCTCAGCTTGTCTCTCTACTTGGTGAAAATGCCGATCGAAATTCCCTCCCCCCCAATTTAAAACTGGGCAAGCCTTCAACGCCTCGAGATCTGCGCGCCATCCGACGGAAATACCGACGGATTCCGACGGAATTCCGTCGGAATTTCCGACGGGAATGTTTTCCGTCGGAAATTTAAATTTTCGTCGGGATTCGTCGGAGTTTCCGTCAGTGTGTCTGATATTTTCCGACGTCCACCTGCCGCGTCGCTTTGTCCGTCGGAGTTGACCATCGTTTTTATAGTGTTTGCTTTAATTTCAAGGACAAAACTATGAATATAATAGACCATATGAAAAAAAAGCCAAAGGATAGTTGCCTATACGAGTTCTTCACAGATCATTTGGTGAGGTTACACATTGTTGTTTTGTTTTATTATTTTTCAAATAAAGCATATAATGATACTATTTTTTTTAAAATCATATGCAAACCAAGCAGAGTACACTTTTGGGAAAATATCTTGTCAAGGAATGGAGTGATGATAGGAGAGGCACTTCCATTCAACAGTTTCAAGAAAGACACATAGATATGCCTTTGGAAAATCGACAGTTCCAAACAAGATCATAATGGAGGTATTTGTGTTATGAGGCATACGGAGGAATACAAAGGTGTGGCAACCTGTTGGGACGTTGGATTGAGGAAGAATGAGGTTAGCATGCTGTAGACTTTCTCATTTAAAAGTGTTTGATGTTTCATTACCTATTGTTATGATTATTAAATGAGAGAGAATCGATTGGTAATATTCAACGGATGTCTCATGAACCCCTTTGCTTTTTTATTTTTTGGTTTTTGTGTTTTGGGGGGGTCATCATTCTCATGGGTTTTTAACACGTGTTTTTTTCTCGGGGGTTGTTTAGCTCAAATGCATGGATATTGGATACTGTTCTGAGTTCTGAGTTCTGAGTTCTGTGTGTTAATATCACATGTTGTCACTGTTGTTTTGCCTACCTTGTTGGGTTGGGTCACTTGGGTGAGATGGAATACTGGTATTCTATGTGGTAGAGAATGGTATGCAATGTAATAGTATTGCATATTTGCATTGTGTTGCTAGACACAACCTCCTTTTCTTGTATTATTTTTTGGGTTGGCTGGTCATATTTTGATGTTGAGTAAAATTAGTGCCCACAGTAGATCATAAAAAGTATAGTTGGTATTCAGAATAATGCTATATATGTTTAGAGGTGATTTAGCTGGTAGAGGTGATTCAGCTGGTAGGGGTGGTGTCCTAGTTTGGCGTCAAATTGAAACTAAAATGGATTTATTTTGATTAAAGGATTTTCATTGAGGATATTATATAAATTTTCATTAATGGTTTTCCCCTCTCCCCAAAAATAAAAAAATACATCATATTGATATCAATTGTTTGGGAATTATGATTTCTTGTTCCCCTCTTCTTTCAATTTTTTTTTCCCAAAAAGAATTGATAAAATTTATTTATGTATAGCAACTCGATATCAGTTCGTTATCTATTGTTTCTGCTTATCTTATGAGGTTCTAATACAAGTTAATGGATCCTCTTGCTGCCCCCTCTCCCCCCTTCCCCCCTTCCAATTTTAGGTTGTTGGAATTCATAAATTAAGGGTGCGATACTGCCACAAGATCATCACATCAACTACTAATGTCATTGCTCCAGAGGTGAAGAACATGGTAGTTGTCTATGAAACTACAAAGATCAAAAGTTCAAGGAAGTAGTGGTAAGTTCTAGGATACTCTTGCTTATGTTTGGCTCTTCAGTTTGAAAAGTCATGGATATATGCCATGAATGTAGTAGCTTAATGAATTCTAACTATACGAGGAATCTATCAATATATTTTATTGCCTTGCTAAACTAGAAGATAGTCCAGAAGGATTTTATGCTAAACTTGCTACGCCTATTGCTTGTTGTGATGTAGCATGACAATGCGTGTTCACAACTGACCAGCTAAAAATAGCATCTTCTTAGCTATAAGCAAATGCTGGGCATGGCTGCATACGTCTTAAACTCTAATACTCTACTTAGGTAGTGGCACCGCTGCACAGGATGACATAGGTAGGTCGCGCTGAGTAATGAGTGAAAGAACTTAAGAAATAATATAAGGGCAAAATAAAAAGGAAAATCAAACTTCCTTAACACTAATTATTCCATGTCAATTTTTCAAGCCACTCAAATGCAATTGAAATACTGTTCCTAAGCATCATCGGTCTTACGTGCTACTAAGTGGAAAAAAAACACACACACACACACACACACACACACACACACACACACACACACATTATCAGTCCTGTGTAGTGTGCACCAGCCTTATCGGCTCTCATTCTTTCTTCCCGATTCCATGAGATATGTTATAGATGCCCTTATCTTGGGGAAAAAAGAGACCAGATCATCGGCAATCCCATACGAATAATGAGCATCTCCACGTTTCATCATTTTTGGAGCCACAAAATGAAGAAGATCTAATATTGATCCACCGGTGTAAACTCTATAATCTGCAACAACTTTGATACCCGGTATGCCCATATCATAGTACTCTGTCCATACATCTTGGCAAGTTGCATTAGCAAGACTGCTACCTTTGGTTGCACCCTGTAGAACAACAGGCGGAGTAAGACACCAGGAAAACAATATAATGCATTCATAAATTTGATTTGGTGACATAAAGGGATATAGAACAAGTTGTTTTGACATATAGTTCAAGGGGATTGAAGCACTAGCAGTACGGTAGCAGGAGGTTCAAAGTTTTGTCTACTTAGTGAACTTTGCAGCCATATTTTATTAAATTTATATATTAGTCTACTTGCTCACTTTTGCATTGGTAAACTTGTACATTCATGTAAATCAAATTGGATATATTCATCGCGGTAAAATTATACGTGTACTTTAGTGAATTTGCACATGTATTTTATAAGGGTGCAATTGGCATGATTTTGAGGTGCCCAAGTTTGTTAACTTTTAGCATTGAAAATAATTTCAAGCCTAAGGTTGAGTATTTTCTTGGGGAGATGAAAGGTAAGTTGGAGGATCTTAAAGAGTTTCCTCAGTACTTTACTATCAGTTTTCTTTATACGAATTGCTCTCTTAGTTTGATGGTTGCCAGTTAGACTTTGTCAAAATGTTCAGGCTTTTATAAATTGCATAGTTCATGAGTTTCCTTCACCCCTATAAAGCAAGCATTTTTTTTTCTCTGCCTTTGTCATTCATGTATTATGGTCTCTTAAGGGGTATGGCTGAATTTGTACATGTTATCTAAATTTTAATTTATCAAGACTAGCATTGTCTAATATCATTGTTAGATCCTTAGGCTTGTTGCTAGTAAGGTCAATCCAAGTTAATCGTGCCTAAAAGATTCCTGAAATTCGAATTCAAGCTGTGTTTTTCATCCTCCATGGATATGCATCAACTGTGGCAAAATTTCCATATGCCTACCACTAGTGCCTTTGTTTTCCTTCCAAAACACAGCAATTATATTTGATGTTCCTGATCAACATTAGGAGATGATTTTGACTTCTGGGAAAAAAAGATGTGGCAGGATTTGTGAGAGACTTTGTTCCTAGTGGGCTTGCCTGTCTGATGATTGAACCACCAGAGACTCAGATTGTGAAGTTGTTCCTGCAGAAGACTTTGTTCCTAGTCGGCTTGGGGAGATGAAGGGTACGTAAGTTGGAGGAGCATTTATATAATTAGTTTAATTTCTTTTTTGGTATGTTGCAATAGGTGGATTGTCAAGAGACTTCTTTTTGATCTCAGGATTGATTTTTGTGAGTACAGATGCTTAATTACTAGTAGAAAAAGTATGTACATGACTCAATAGCAACCTTCTCTTAGAAAGTAAATTTTCACGTTTATATAATTGTAAGACACACTCTTGTTACATATTTTTCAATTACTATTTGGTCACTGGAACAGCTTATGAATTGTAACCAACCACTATATAGGCAGGATTGTCTCAAGTTTTTTTTGGCCGGATGGGGGGGGGGGGGGGGGTTGGTTCCCTGCAATATAATACTTATGAATTTCTTAATTTGAGCTCTGGTATGGACTCATATTTTGAAAAGGAGGGGGAAACTAAAGAGACTTATCGACTCTGGAACTCAAGTACTCAAACTGGCCTGATGAAGTTCAAGCTTGTAGCCTCCTTATTGGAAGCTTGAACAGATTTGAACCACTCGAAACCCTGCACAAGAAATGTTGCATTGGTTGATTGATAAATGTTGTTCCAATTTCACTTCTTCATGAAACATAAACAAAAACTCAGATTAAGGTAGAAACACATTCACGCCACTCAAAATAAGCTTAGTGCAGTAGAGAGGACAAACATAGATAAGCATGCAGAGGTCAGAATTCCAGTGAACGCGTAAAACCCCAGCAAAGGAGCATAGAAGATGCTATCTGAGTTCAAAACTCCAACAACAGGTTTCTGATTTGCATACTCAAATATTGAATCGATCTGTAAGTATGACCTGAGTTCAGAAGTTTGCGAGAAAACTTTGGGTAGTAACAAGTGCACATACAGTACTTAATTGACATCAAAAGATGGCTTACAGCAGATATAGTAGTCACTGCTGAGGCAAGCAAGTACACATAGAAAGGGACCTCAAAGCCCTCCTTCACTTGACTCTACTTGCCTTCATCACGAGCGCAGGGTGGAGGTGCATCTAAATCAGAGCTAGCCCATGAAGGTAATGTTTCCTCAGATTCACTTGATTTTGCAGAGCCTTCTGTTGTAGCTAACACATGGAATTTTGGAGTCTTTCCATGGATATGAAAGTAGTTGCTTTTGCTCCTGCTTCCTTTGTAATGTAAATCCAGGACTATATTTACACCGCCTTGAACGAATCTTCGTTGAAGGGTACGTCTTTATTAAATGTTCATTATTTAAAGCTTAAATATTCATTTTTTTATATTTTAAGCGTCCACTTGCTAAGCACTAACTTTATAAAATTTCAATGTTCATCTTTATATCTATTTTCTAAAGATACAGGGGACCTATTTAGTGGTAGGAAATAAGCATTTAACATGACCAATAATTCTAAAAAAAAGACAAATGCTAGTTGACCAATTCAAGTATAAGAGATCATAAATTAAATGTAAATAGATTACAAATGCCCAGGTCTTCAAAATCTTAAAATGGTTCTATGAAATGATATGAATTTCCAAGCCAATTGACCAATTCAAGTATAAGAGATCATAAATATAAAGAGATAACAAATGCCCATATATTTGTACAAGCTATATGCATGAACATTGTAATCAGACCCTTTTTCGCCCTTTTTCATCATGGAGCTAGAATGAATATACTGTCAGACCTTACTGGTGACAAAATTGGGTGTTGCTTCCCAGATGATGGTTCCATCACAAGTACACAGCTTCTTGTAGTTCTCACCTGCTCCGGCAATTCTGGCAATCATGGCACCTGCAAGCCCTGGATCTGACTTGTCCTCAGTTGTATATACCACAATGGACCGTCCAATCAAATCTCTTAGGAACGGTGCAAAACGATTAACATCACGCAACTTACCAATAACTTCCTCAATAGTGCTACCATCAATGGAAAATGCTTTCTTGAGACGCCCCACAACAAAATATTCCGTAAACGCCGCAAAGTCTACGATAAAGTTCCTAAAATCTTCTATAGACCACCACTAATTCCTAAAGAATATTATAGAAATAATAAGAAAAGCCAACAGAATCATTCTTCAAAACCATGCCCCGAACTACAGAGGAGTTGTGCACACCTTTGCCCGCAAGTTTGGCAACAAGGACGTTATCCACATTCAAGTTCGTTGGGTTCTTGGGGCATACCTCAATACATGCCTGTGAAGCAGATATGGTTAGAAAAGATTACAAAAATAGGCCACCACTAATTCCTAATGAATATTATGGAAATAATAAGAAAAGTCATTTACATATGCAGTAAGGCTGCATACAATGTCCTCCTAACCAAATTGCTTACTGGCAACAGCAGGTTTCATTCGCATTATAACTTCATCCTTGTTTCTCATATCCATTTTGTGCAAACCTGGCTCAACCAACTCATCCAAAATTTCAATTGCCTGTAGAACACAAAAATCTAAACAGAAAGGTGAAAATTTTATCCTCTAAACGGAATCTAGATGAATAAAAACTAAAGTGAACATTTGTTTGTTTGCAATAGAGATAAGGTGACATACAGAGACAGATCTCCAGTATTGAACAAAACATAATCAAGCACTAGTTTCACTACAACTTTTGAGAACTAGTAAGCACCCAGGAAACATCAATCTCAACTCTCAAATTTTCAAACTAAAATCAAAGCAATATGAAGCCATGGTAAAACGAATATCTGAAATCAAAAGCATTCCTTCAGACTAGATCAAAATAAGGGTAAGTCATACATAACAAAAAGCATCAGTAAACCACTATTCAGGGCTCTCCATTACAGTGATTTGGAACAAAATCAGCTACATAACTTTCCCCATCAGCTACAAAGATTAAAAACCACAAACCAACTTCTGCAGAAAGGGGGGATAAAATGGGGTTGGCACGTCAGAAGCCAAGCTTGGTGTGGTGCCAATGGCTGAGCAAAGCGCATTGTACCTGAAGAAAACATCCAATTAAACACGATTCAATTACACAAACCCTAAACACACGTGATTGACAATTTGCAAACAAGTGAAGGAAAATACAAAAAGAATGAAATCTTAGAAAAAGAATCAATATTTTTAAAGTGAAAAACATGCCAAATCAAAAATGGGTATACATATTTTTGACATAGTGCACTAGTTCCTCTTCTTTGGACAGTTTCTACTGTCATGAGAGGTAACTTGCTTGCAGTAGTGGCACGTTTGTGCATGCGTTTGTTGCTTAATTGCTTTCTCAACTCCTGTCTTCATTCTCTTAGCTCTTCCCTTTGTGACCGAAATTAGAGGGGGTTATATTTCAACTATATCTGGCACTGTACATCCAAAATATGTCTGAAGATGTGTAGATGCATTACTCATGGAACCACCACCAACCACTTCTTCAAGCTTCTGTTGAATTGATTCGGCTGCATTTATCACATATTGCAACTTATCTACATCTCGTCCTGCCAAATCCATACACTTATACAATCGTGACCAGGCATCAGAAATCATCCTATTTTGCTGCCCCACTTGTGCATAGCTTGTGGACGTAATTGTGTCAAGCTCAAAGATAGGTTTCTTGGCCGCTAGTTTGGTCCACCTATCAACTTTAAAGCATGCAGGAATCTCTTTTAATGACTTCAACACAAGCAAAATATAAGCACAAGGAATCCCTTCAGATAGAAAGAAGCAGCATGTGCATGTAGCATCCTGGGATTCCTTATTATACACAACATATCTATATCTCTGATGCCTTTTATCCTCTATTTTGTAAGCGCTGTCACCCTCTACAGTGCTGATGCTTAATATTTCACAATTAAACAATGCATCACATAACTGGTCGTGAAAGATGTAGAAGTTAGTATGTGTGTACATGACCCTCCCATGCTTTTCTATGTCCAAAGGCATCTTCAACTCAGGCAGGGAGATTAAGGATGCATTTTCAGCCTTACTTTCTCGATACCGCTGAGACCCAAGGGCATGCACAAACCTAACGCAAAACTCCACCAAACTCAATATTGGTGTTGTCAAGTTGCCAAACATAGCATTTTGACTCTCGGAACCTGACGTAGTCCTCATAATGCCCCCTAAGAAATCCTCCTTGAAATAAACTTGTACCCAATCCTCTCGAATGTTATATATATATTTCAACCAATCATTACTGCCCAAGTTGAAATCAACTAGCATATCTGCCCACTTTGATTCAAACTCCTCCGGGGTATCAGATGCCCAAACACATAGCTTGATCCGCTCTAGGAAATCTTTATAGCCATTCAATAAGTGACCCACTTTCTTAGGCGACTTTCTCATAATATGCCACATACAGTACCTATGGGTGTACCCCTCAAACACAGAGAGTACCCCTTGCGTGATTGCTAGATCCTGATCAGTAATTATGGCCTTTGGCTTGTTTCCCCCCATTACATCAATGAAACACTGAAATAACCATTTGAAAGACTCCACCTTTTCATCTCGTATTAACCCCACACCGAAGCAAGTGAGTTGGCGATGATGATTGATACCCGTAAACAGAGCAAACACCATGCCATATCTATTAGTCTTATGCTTTGTGTCGAAAGATAACAAGTCTTCAAACAATGCATAGGACCTTCTACACAAGGAATCAGACCAGAAGGCATTCTTGAGCCTATCCTCCTCATCAAGCTCATGAGCATAATAAAAGCCAGGATCAACTTCTTTTCTTTTCTTTAAGATATCTACAAACATGTACGCATCTGAATCCTTGATCATTGCCTTTAAATCCCTCTTGTAGTTCTTAAAATCTTGCTGGTCACATCACACATGTTCATAGCCCCCAACTTGCTCTTTCATAAGATGATAAACCTTTGAAGCCCCAACATTTGCTCTCCCATATTTACAAATAAAGTCCTTGTGAATAGAGCTGATGTTCCTAGAAGATCGTAGGAACTGTCTTCGGCTCGGGGTGACTAGAGGATGCACATGGCCTGCATGAAAAGTACACACTTCAAACTGACCATCATTCGTGCAGCTCACAACCATACGTGCATTGCATCCTTCTCTAGTCTTCACCCTTCTCCATTTAACCCTTCTTTCCTCAACATTCTCTCTTGGTCTAGATATTACATTAGCTAAGGCAACTACACTTTGGAGCGGAGTTTTACGAGGCTCCCTATACCCTTGTTTTGAATAAACAAACACCTTCCAAATTTTCCCTAACTTATTCTTTGTGGTGGGAGACTTTCGAACACTAAAACCCACACAATTAGCATATCTCTTGTAAAATGCTAAAGCATCCTCAATGTTTTGAAACCTCATTTTTAACTTAGGTTTAAAGGACACTTCCTCACAAACTGGACCCACTCCCCTCCAGCATCAATGGATGAATTGGTCAGCACCGGTGTCAACTCATTTGAATCTATTTTTTATCAAAAAAACAGGACAATCAACATCACTAGACATGTAATGCCACACATCATTATAACTAAATACAACAATAAGCAAAAAACATGGTTTGTTGTATGGATGCCTCTTGAAACTACAACATTTTAGCATCAATTCACCATAGCATACAAAAAGCAAACAATAGCACCACATACTTCCCAAAATGACAACAAGCAAGTTGAAACAAAAAAAGAAAATATATATAGGTGACATTACAAGATGTTCTTGTGTTCTCTACTGCACAAGGATCACTTTGCAGGTGATCAGGCTCGAAATGCTGGGAATGCTGGGAATGCTGGTCATTGTCACCAATACTTTGACCATCAATATTGCCACCTATGGGAATAGTTTGTGAAGTGGACATCTCACTGCACGAATGTTATCAAAGGTATCATCAGCAAAAAAACAAAAACGGACATAAAACAAAACCTCAACTCTAAAATTTACCAACGCAATTGCATAAATTCATTAAAAGATGGCTGCAAAGTTCACTAAAAAGTCCATGATTTAATTCATAAGAATGAATGTACAAGGTATGGATGTAGTTCACTTTTAAGAAACGTACATGTTCACCATGATGAATAGCCACATTCACTAAAATATATGTGCAAGTTCACCAAAGTACATGTATAAGTTCACCATGAAGAATATATCCAATATTATTAATATGAATGTACAAGTTTACTAATACAAAAGTGACTAAGTAGACTAATATATAAATTCATTAAAATATGGGTGTAAAGTTCACTAAAAAATCCATGACTTAATTCACAAGAATGAATGCATAAGGCATGGACTTAGTTCACATTAAGAAACGTACATGTTCACCGTGATGAATAGTCATGTTCACTAAAATACATGTGCAAGTTCACTAAAGTACATGTATAAGTTCACCACAATGAATATATCCAATTTGATTAATATATATGTATAAGTTTACTAACACAAAAGCGACTAAGTAGACTAATATATAAATTCATTAAAAGATGGCTGCAAAGTTTACTAAAAAGTCCATGACTTAATTCACAAGAATGAATGTACGAGGCATGCACTTAGTTCACTTCTGAGAAACATACATGTTCACCATGATGAATAGCCATGTTCACTAAAATACATGTACAAACTCACTAAAGTACAAGTATAAGTTTACCACGATGAATATATCTAATTTGATTAATATGAGTGTACAAGTTTACCAATGCAAAGGTGACTAAGTAGACTAATATATCAATTTATTAAAATATAGATGCAAAGTTCGGTAAAAAGTCCATCACTTAATTCACATGAATGAATCTACAGGGCATCGACCTAGTTCACTTTTAAGAAACGTACATGTTCACCATCATGAATAGCCATGTTCACTAAAATACATGTGCAAGTTTACTAAAATATATGTATAAGTTCACCAAAATATACTTACGAATTCACCAATATGTATGTATAAATTTACAAACAAATATGTATGTGTTCGCCTAAATATATTTACATATTAACTAGAATATATTTATAAGTTTACCAAAATACATGTATATGTTCACAAAAATATCTATAGAGGTTCACGAAAATATATTTACAAGTCGATCAAGATTAATATTGACGTTGACATTTAGAAAAGGACTAGGGAATATTCCTAAAACAAATGATAAGTTAGACAATGATCACAAGTCCATAAAAATTGATAAATTAACTCAATCGAATCGAGAGCACCAAGATGCTAGATTGTAGTCACTAGTTGGCCGCTCACATAACATCAGATGAATTAACTTCAAAAATATTTTGGTAATCGCAGTTAACATAATCATACACACATATTATTTCGAAAGGGCATTCAA
>JAKOGI010000423.1:375055-392555 GCA_029747015.1 Carnegiea gigantea
AATATCAATGATACATGTAATTTATTTCCATGAAATAATTTTGTTCATAATTCATACATTAAAGACCAACAATTGCACATGTATACCTTAAGAATTCACTATACAACTTTTTAATAATTCAACAACTCTTTACATCTATTCTACAGCTCTTTGCAACTCCTTATATCTTCTTGCATCTTCTTACATCTTCTTATAGTTTCTTACATCTTTTTACATTTTTTTACAACTCCTTACATTTCCTTACGACCTACAGCTGACATCTTATCACGAAAAAGAATAGACTGTAGATAGATAGATAGATAGATAGATAGATAGATAGTTGGATATTAACTTTGACCTTCATGTTTAGGCATTATCTGAGTGCTTAACTGTCTGAGAATTTTATGATTATATGTGATTAAAATTCATACTTATGTTCAATAGAAAATAAAATTTTAAATAAATTATGTTTCAACTTAAAAATTTTATTTTTCAAAGAATGTGCCTATTGACTTGCCCCTATCTAACTTGTTGATCCAACAATTACCCCATTGCCTTAATTGATTTATTCATCAATTCGATTCTTGCAGCCTCTTTGCATATGTTGAGCTTTATATCTCTTTATCATACATCAAAACACGAAGGCCTATATATTTGGCAAGTGGTTTAAATCGGTTTTGCTAATTATAGGGGTAAGCGGTTTGGGTACTCTCTTAAAAAATTGGGAACCAGAATCAGTCAAACTAGTTCTTAACTTTTGAGAACTGGAACTGGAATCTAAGGTTCCGGTTTCGATTTCTGTTCCATGAAGCCTACCACGCATCATATTGAAATTTTAGCTCCTAATAAATTAAATTTTTTTATTTATTTGGAGTGGGAGAGAGGGTGTTTGACGTTTTTCTATTATATCTTATATATTTACACAAAAAAGAAAGTTAATTTATTTAGTTTATATTTTATGATCCTGCTTGCTTGAAAAATATAGTGATTTATTTTTCAATTAATGGTAGAAAATTAGTCAAAAATTTGAGTTAGATTCACTACCTGAATAGTCATTTTTGTTGGGAAAAATATCAAATAGAAAAATAATAGAGAAATAAAAGAAAAGGTATTAAAAATAAAAAATAATTCGTTTTCCTCTCTCTATATCAGTTATAGGTTCTGGTTCCGAATATTTTTTGAGAACTGAAACCGAAAGTGATTGAACCGGTTCCTATTGTTAGTAATTGAAACCGAAACCATCTGACCGGTTTCCAATAGGTTCTAGGTACTGATAACCTTGTTCATCCCTAACTAATTATCGCCTTAGGGTGATGGATAAGGGATATTTTTATCTTATTATGTAAGCGGTAATATCTTTCTAAACATAATATAATTAGTTTTCTAATTAAATTCAGACTCGCCACTTGAACCTTCAAAATCCAATTATTGCCAATTTTTAGATGGGAATCTTTATACTTGTTAAGTCAAAAATTATGTATTATTTTAATAATTATTTTGATTATATTATATAGATTATTTCGTCTAATTTACTTTATTTTATATATTTTTTAGGTTAAGCGTTAATAAAATAAATAGGAGAAGAGAAGACATCGAAGTTCAGATTTTACACGCTAAACTATCAAGTCGGTCCAAAAATAATTATTTATGGAAAAATATTATTTCCATAATGATTTATTTGGAGTAGGGCTACAAAATTATTACTCCTAGTTGAAGGGAAACTAGAAGACTTGGAAGAGAAGAAGTCTAAAGAAGAAAACCCTAATAGCTCATATTATAAAACCCATTCATGCCTCACATCTCACACCACGCCAACCCTTCTCAGCATTCCTCATGCAATCGATCATCACCATCATCGAATCACCAATCTCACGACACCTAACACCATCTTGGACGTCAACCCTCAAGACCTAATATCATAATCTAGTCACCAACCCCGTCTTATCATCATCATCATCCATTTTTCTCATATTTCCACCTTGATCGATCAGCATCATCACGGCCAAGTAGTAGCATTCTTATTTATTTTTATTTTATTTTAATTCTGTTGTGTTTAGTTTATTGTTGAATATGAAGGCTTTAGTTAATTGTGGTGATTTTATTTATAATATGTGTGAGTAATTTCCTTGTACTTAGTATAATCTATTTGAAACCATGCTAAATTAATTATTTTGAAACAAGTTTTATGCTTGTTGTCTAGTTGATTTTTATTCATGATTATATAATAATTAGTATTTATCATTTATGATATTCGCGTTAGATTAATTAGAGTGCATGCTAATTAGTTTAATACGAATTCATGTTAAAAAGGCTTTAATATGTAAAAATTATAGTCTTTTAGGCATTAGTGTCACCCTAATTGATCATGGATGGCTCAAACCCTTCTCTTTTAATTAGATAATCATTATAGATTTTTGTTAAATCAATTTACTGATAAATTGGTTACAAGGCATTAGATGATGTTTTTCTAATATGTAATGCTCTAGTTTGATTAAATTCTTGCGCTGGTGTTAGAGTTATCAAAACTAGTAGGGTTTATATTCGGGCTGGACCTAAATAAACTATAATATAAGAAAAAACAGGGAAGATCTGCTTGAGGATGTCTTCTACAGTCTAACTCATGGATAGAATCGATTTGTGTGTTGATGATAAATATTAACTTGCATGGTGGATATAGATTATGCTAAGTATTTTTCATAAATTTGGTATCGTTGATGATTATTTGTTGCGTTTTAGTTAATTTCTTTAGTTTGTCAATTTTAATTCTTAATTTATAAGCTTCAATATAAATTTTGTTTAACCCCCCAAAGAGTAGCCTTTTAGGAGTGTCTTGGTAATATTAGATCAGTTGGATTTTGATTTTCAGTATGGTTATAATTTTCAGATTTAATTTCTATTCTGTTTTGCTATTTATTTACCGGTTTGTTAGAAATTAGGTTAAAAATAGGTCCTTTTGTGTTTTTCATGTTTTAGTCCATTTTAGGGTTTATATAGTGTCCTATTTGGCCTCTATTTAATTTCAAAATTTTTGAAAATTATTTAATAATTTTTTTAGAATCATTTCGTGAATTGGATATGTGCAGGTTTTTATTTTAATAAATCAAAAAATTACATCTTTAATTTTTAATTTATGTTTTCAGGGTTTTGTTAAGTCCAGAAAATTATATCCTAAAATCTAGGCAATTTTGTTATTTATTTTCATATTTATATTATTGTAATTTATTCTTTCTCTGATTTCATATTTTATTTTCTGTTTTAATTTTCTGTAGTTAATTTTCTGTTTTAATTTTTCTGAATTATTTTACATATAATTTTGGAGTTATTAAGTTATAAACTTGCAGAATATTAATTTGGATTACTTTTTGTAATTTTTAATATTAATTTTCTGCTTGTTATTTTCTGTTTTAATTTTCAATCTAATATTGTGTTATTATTTTTGTTTTTATTTTCAGATTATTTAGGATAGCTATTTACTGTTTTATTTTCAGAATTAAATTTAGAATATTTAGGAGTAACATTAAGTATTTTTTCAGATTTTTACTTATTAAATTTGATTTATTTCAGTAATATAAAAAGAAGTTATAATAAATTAGAGTAGTAAAATCATTTAGAATTAAACTAGCTTATTATCATAATCTTTCCTCGTGGGATCGATCTCTACTTTTTGATACTATAAATATTATTCATAAATCAAAGTAGTGGTTTAATTTGTAGCTCTACGATAAGTTCTACAAATTTTGGCGCCGTTGTCGGGGAAATGAATTAAATATTGCTAGTTTTATCTATTTTGTCTTACTATTTTTATTACTTTGTTCTTACTTATATTATTTTAATTTTGTAGTTGCCTTTAATTTATGAAATTAAGGAGTAGTAACGAGATTGGAGAGGACAAGGAGCAAACTTTGGAAGTTAAAAACAAAGAAGGTGATCGTGAACCAGTAAGTCTTAAAACTAAAGAGGTAAGAATGCTTACTCTTCGAGAACTTGCTGCCCCTAATCTAGAAGCCCAACCTTTGTCCATTGTTTATGCTGCATTAGATAAATCTCTAAAACTGAACTCTGGATTCATCAATCTGCTACCCAAATTTCATGGATTAGCTGGTGAGGACCCATACCGTCATATTAGTGAATTCCTTATCACATGCTCTGCTATGGTGCCTGAGGGGATTCCTGAAGACCAAATTAGGTTGAGAGTCTTTCCTTTTTTTTTTGCTTGGTAATGCTAAAGATTGGTTATGTTATATGCCTACTGGATCATTCTTTATATGGACTGCATTGCATAAATCATTTTTAGAGAAAATTTTCCCAGCATCCCGAATTGGATCAATTAGGAAGGAAATATGTGATATCAAACAAATGAATGAGGAAACTTTTTGTGAGTACTAGGAAAGATTTAATAAATTGTGTGCTAGTTATCCCCAATATCAAATAACTGAACAGTTGTTGATCCAATACTTTTATGAAGGATTGCTTCCTATGGATCGTTATATGGTTGATGCTGCTAGTGGGGGGGTCTAGTTAATAAGACTCTAGCAGAGGCGAGAGATTTATTCAATTTAATGGCCCAAAATACTCAACAATTTGGTGCTAGGGAGTCACAAATTAAAAGGGTTGATGAGATTGGCTCTAGCTCATTTGTAGAAAGTCAGTTATCTCACTTCACTGCTATATTAAACAAGATAGTTACTGGGGGAGTACAAAAAGCAGTCATATGTGAAATTTGTTATCTAGAAGGGCATCCTACTGATGCATGTTCTACACTTTAAGAGGGGAATATTAATGCTGTCTATTCTAACCAAGGTCAAAGGAGGTATGACCCATATTCTAACACCTATAATGAAGGATGGAGAGACCACCCTAACCTTAGGTATGGCCCTAAAACTAACCCACCTGATTTTGACCAAACATCTTGTCAACTTTCTAATCAGGATAGGACCAATTTTCTACTAGAACAAGTCCTTAAGAAGATAGATGATAGGTTCCAAAATGTGGAGACAACTCTTATGCAGGTTCAAGAGAGACAGACTGTAACTGATACCATAGTTAGCAACTTGCAGGCTCAAATGCAAAATATGTTACCATCTCAACCCTACCCTAACCCAAGGAGAATGTTAGTGCCATGCCACTTAGGAGTGGGAAAAAGCTAAAAGAACCTAGGAAGAGTAGAGAAGTAGAGTCTGAGTTAGAGGTTAAAGAAGCTGAACCGGAGTTGGATGAAGATTCTAATCTACCTACCAAAGAAATAGGTGAGAAGAAAAGAGAACCTTTTAAGCCAATACCACCCTTTCCTAGTAGGTTTCAAAGCCCTACTTCTAAGGTGAATGTGGCTAACCAAGAGATCTTAGAGACATTTAGGAAGGTAGAGATCAACATACCCCTCCTTGATGCTATTAAACAGGTGCCTCACTATGCTAAGTTCTTGAAAGAATTGTGTACTGCTAAAACAAAGTTAGTAGGTAATAAAAAGGTAAGTGTAGGGGAAAATATGTCTACAGTTTTCCAAAGAAAACTTCCCCCTAAGTGCAAAGAGCCAAGTGTATTTTCTGTTCCTTGTAAAATAGGAAATCTTTACTTTGATAAAGCTATGCTTGACTTGGGTACTTCCATTAATGTTATGCCTAGGTCTGTTTATGACAAACTGAACTTAGGAGAATTAAAAGAAACTAGTATAGTGATTCAGTTAGCTGATAGGAGCAGTACTTACCCATATGGAGTTTTAGAGGATGTCTTAGTCCAAGTGAATGGGCTTGTGTTTCCTGCTGATTTTTATATGATGAACATGGGTGATGCATGTCATGATATTCCTATCTTGCTTGGCAGGCCATTTTTGAAAGCAGTTAGGGCTAAAATTGATATGCATGAAGGAGTATTAACTATGGAATTTGATGGTGAAGTGATTAAATTTAATATTTTTGATGCCATGAGATTTCCTACTGATGTGAATTACGTGTATGCACTTGATGTTATTGATGAGTTGTCCCAAGATATTTACGACTTGTCTCATGAAGATGAATTGTTTACTGTACTTACTAACAGTCTCGATCATGCTGAGTTTCAAAGAATGCCCTACCAGGTTAATGATAATCTAGCTGATGTGATAGGGTCTTTATTCCTCTTGTAAGTGCATAATAGACCTGACAAGCTTGAATTGCCTGAAAATCATGCTAAATTACTTCCCTCTAGCATTTCGCCCCCTAAAGTAGAATTGAAACCTTTACCGGATAATTTGAAGTATGCTTATTTGGGGGATAATGAGACTTTGCCTGTCATCATCTCTAGTGCACTTACCCTTGACCAAGAGGAAAAACTTATTAAGGTGCTTAGAGAACATAGCAAAGCAATAGGGTGGACTTTAGCAGACCTCAAGGGACTTAGCCCTACTTTATGCTCACATAAGATCACATTAGAGAAAGATGCTAAGCCTAAGAAGGATCCTCAGAGGAGACTTAATCCACATATGATGAAGGTAGTCCAGAAAGAAATTCTTAAGTGGTAAGATATTAGAGTAATATACCCCATAGCTGATTCCGAGTGGGTTAGTCCTACACATATAGTTCCTAAAAAGGGAGGGACAACTGTAGTGTAAAACAAGGAAGGTGAACTAGTACCCATTAGGGTTCAAAGTGGTTGGAGAGTATGCATTGACCATAGAAAATTGAACGAAGCCACTAAGAAAGATCATTTTCCTTTGCCTTTTATGGATCAAATGTTAGAAAGATTGGCTGGTAGGTCACACTATTGTTTTCTAGACGGGTATTCAGGATACATTCAAGTCCCTATAGTTCTTGAGGATCAGGAAAAGACCATCTTTACCTGTCCTTTTGGCATTTATGCTTTTAGATGTATGTCTTTTGGTCTATGTAATGCACCTGCTACTTTTTAGAGATGCATGATGAGTATTTTTCTGATTTTATCACCAAGATTATGGAAGTTTTCATAGATGATTTTACTGTGCATGGTGATTCATTTGATGAGTGCTTGCATCATCTCACATTAGTGGTTAGGCATTGCATTGATATTAATTTAGTGCTTAATTTTGAAAAGTGTCATTTTATGGTGGAGCATGGGGTAGTACTTGGACATATAGTGTCATCGAGGTGATTAGAGGTAGATAAAGCAAAAGTTGACATCATTCAGTCTTTATCCCATCCCATGTGTATCAAGGATGTGAGATCATTCTTAGGGCATGTAGGGTTCTATAGGAGGTTTATCAAAGATTTTTCTAAGATTGCTTCTCCTTTATGTACCTTACTTGCAAAAGATGCTTCATTTGATCTTAATGATGATTGTATGAGGGCTTTTGATCAGTTGAAGTTGAAATTGACTACTTCACCTATTGTGCAACCCCCAAATTGGGCCTTACCTTTTGAGTTAATGTGTGATACCAGTGATAAGGCAGTGGGGGCAGTTTTAGGTCAAAGAGTTGGGAAAGTACCTAATGTGATTTACTATGCTTATAGAACTCTCGACTCTGCACAGTGTAACTACACCACTACAGAAAAGGAGATGTATGCTGTTGTTTTTGCTCTTGAAAAGTTCCGTCCTTACTTGTTGGGTGTGAAAGTTACTGTTTACTCTAATCATTCTGCTCTTAAACATTTGCTAGAAAAGAAAGATTCAAAGCTCAGATTGATTAGATGGATGTTACTATTGCAAGAATTTCAATTGAAAATTAAAGATAAACCTGGAGCTGAGAACTTAGTTGCTGGCTATCTTAGTAGACTGGAAACCGGAGAAACGGGTGGTCCTTTTAGTGATTGTTTTCTTGATGAGACTTTATATGCTGTCAGTAGTAGATTACCTTGGTATGTTGATATTGTGAACTACATCGTCATCATAACTTTTTCCACTGACTTGTCTACAGCTAAAAAAGAAAAGATAAGAGCTCAATCTAAATACTATGTTTGGGATGAGCCATACCTATGGAAATTTTGTGGTGATCAGATAATAAGGCATTGTGTTGATGACAGTGAAATTCATTCCATTCTAACCTTCTATCATTCTTCAGAAAGTGGGGGACATTTTGGACCCAAAAGAACAGCACATAAAGTTCTTGAGTGTGGATTTTATTGGCCTACTATTTCTCGTGATACTTATGATTTTTGTAAATGATGTGAAGCATGCCAAAAGACTGAAAATTTATCAAGAAGGAATCAAATGCCTTTATATAATGTTTATGTTCGTGAAATTTTTGATGTGTGGGGTATTGATTTCATGGGACCCTTTTCGCCTTTGGGTACACTTACATGCTTGTAATTGTTGATTATGTGTCCAAATGGGTAAAAGTTGTAGCTACTAGAGCTGATGATGCTAAAACTATGGTGAAACATATTAAATCTCTTATTCTGCATAGATATGGAGTACCAAGAGCAATCATCAGTGATGGGGGGAGTCATTTTTGTAATAGAACATTAGGTGCCTTGTTAGCCAAATATCATGTGACTCATAAGGTATCTACTAGTTATCACCCCCAAACAAATGGACAAGCTGAAATCTCTAATAAAGAAATCAAGTGCATACTTGAAAAAGTAGTTAGGCCAGATAGGAAATATTAGAGTCTTAGGCTAGATGAGGTTCTTTGGGCTTATAAGACTGCATACAAGACCTCTATTGGTATGTCACCTTATAGGTTAGTCTTTGGAAAGCCATGTCATCTTCCTGTTGAGATAGAACATAAGCCATATCGGGCTGTGAAGCAATGTAATCTTAACTATGAGTTAGCAAGAAAAGAACATAAATTGCAGTTGCAGGAATTAGAGGAGATTCGCTTGGAAGCCTATGACAATTCAGTTATTTACAAAGGTAAAGCCAAAACATTTCGTGATACTAAACTTGTTAGAAAAGAATTTCAGGTCGGTGAGAAAGTATTGTTATTCAATTCAAAACTGAGACTCTTTCCTGGTAAGTTAAATTCAAGATGGCTTGGACCATTTGACGTAGTAAAGACTTATCCACATGGTGCTGTTGAGATTCAAAGCTTCTCCACTAACAAAATTTTCAAAGTGAATGGACATAGGCTGAAACATTTCAGGGATGGAGACTCTGTGAATTTTATTGAAGAAATCACTCTAGAGGATCCATTAGCTTCATAACGTCGAGCCAACGACTGTAAACAAAAGCGCTGGTTGGGAGGTAACCCAACGTTTTTTAGGGAATTACCCATTTAATTTTACTTTTATTTTCATTATTTCTATCTTTTTGCATGCATTAGGGACTATGCATGAATTAAGTGTGGGGGGTGCATCCTGCTTTTAGTTCATGCGGTATTTATTCTTAAAAAAGAAGTGTAAATTTTTTTTTTGATTTTTCTTATAAATAATGCATGATATGAGTTTATGCTAGGCTTGCTTGCATAAATTTTTTTTTTCCTCAGTTATTTGCAGTTTATTCTTCTATGAGTGAAGACTTCTGAGCATGCTAGCTGCCACTCAGAGAAGTTTAAATTGATCCTCATATATCTCTTTAATGAGTAACTGTCATGATTATTCATATTATTTGGTCATGTATTGTATCCACTTTAGAGGCAATAAAGTGGCCTAGCCCATTTCCTTGATTATTGAATTAGTAGATTAACTCATCAAAATTGTGACTTTTCTTGTCTTTAAAAAAAAAAGGGAAAAAAGGGGTTAGATTACCAACATGGGTAGGAATAGGGGGCTTGGCATCTTTTCCCCTCAAGTTTAGGTCTCAAGTTGAGCCTTATGTATGGAGTAACCCATGATTGGGAGAGTCATGCCCCTTTTTGGGCCGATCAATGACTCGTACCAAACTAACAGTCAAAAAAAAAAATAATGAGAATAAATTGTTTGCTCCAGCACCTCTATTCGGGTAAGTGTGAGATAGAGAGTGTTTAATTTCTAAGAGCCTATATGGGCCTCGAATATGTGCGCAAGTGGAGTTTGAAAGGTTAAAAACAAAAAAAATAGAAGCAGAAGAAAAAAGTGCAAGGCAAGTTTAGAATCAATTTCAATGAGTTATTTTTTCTACTTCAATTATCTCTATAGCTATACCGTACTTCAACTTTTCTATAGTAAACATTTTAGACCTCTTGATCGGTATATGCATGCTTAAAAGAGATGGATAGTTATTGTTCTTGTTACTTCATTAAATAGATGTTGTGAGGTTGATGAAGAAACTCTTTGATGGTTGTTAGATGTTTAGTAGTTATTAACTTGTTGGAAGGAAAACTGATTAATTTTGAATAAAACTATTTTTAAAGCAAGCCAATGCTTAGTCTAAATTTTATATTTATGCATAACTTTATAAGAAAGAAAGAGGGTCCGCTTTTAGGTCGCGTCCCAAATTTCTTTGCACGAGGACGTCCAAAGTCTAAGTGTGGGGGAATTTGTTAAGTCAAAAATCATGCATTATTTTAACAATTATTTTGATTATATTATATAGATTATTTCGTCTAATTTACTTTATTTTATGTATTTTTCATGTTAAGCGTTAATAAAATAAAAAGGAGAAGAGAAGACGTCGAAGTTTAGATTTTACACGCTAAGCTATCCAGTCAGTCCAAAAATAATGATTTATAGAAAAATATTATTTCCATAATAATTTATTTGGGGTAGGGTTACAAAATTATTACTTCTAGTTGAAGAGAAACTAGAAGATTTGGAAGAGAAGGAGTTTAAAGAAGAGAACCCTAATAGCTAATATTATAAAACCCATTCACGTCGCATATCTCACACCACGCCAACCCTCCTCAGCATTCCTCACGCAATCGATCATCACCATCATCGAATCACCAATCTCACGACACCTAACACCATCTTGGACATCAACCCTTAAGACCTAATATCATAATCTACTCACCAGCCCCGTCTTATCATCATCATCATCATCATCCATCTTTCTCATATTTCCACCTTCATCGATTAGCATCATCACCGCCAAGTAGTAGCATTCTTATTTACTTTTATTTTATTTTAATTATTTTGTGTTTAGTTTATTGTTGAACATGAAGGCTTTAGTTAATTGTGGTGATTTTATTTATAATATGTTTGAGTAATTTCTTTGTTCTTAGTATAATCTATTTAAAACCATGCTAAATTAATTATTTTGAAACAAGTTTTATGCTTGTTATCTAGTTGATTTTTATTCATGATTCTATAACAATTAGTATTTATCGTTTATGATATTTGTGTTAGATTAATTAGAATTCATGCTAATTAGTTTAATACGAATTCATATGATAGTTTAAAAGGCTTTAATACGTAAAAGTTATAGTCTTTTAGGCATTAGTGTCACTCTAATTGATCATAGATGGCTCAAACCCATCTCTTTTAATTAGATAATCGTTATAAATCTTTGTTAAATCAATTTACTGGTAAATTAGTTACAAAGCATTAGATAATGTTTTTCTAATATGCAATGCTCTAATTTGATTAAATTCTTGCCCTTGTATTAGGGTTATCAAAATTAGTAGGGTTTATATTAGGGTCGAACCTAAACAAACTATAATATAAGAAAAAACGGGGAAGATTCGCTGGAGGGTGTCTTCTATAGTCTAACTCATGGATAAAATCGATTTGTGTGTTGATGATAAATATTAACTTGCATGGTGGATATAGATTATGCTAAGTATTTTCTATAAATTTGGTATCGTTGATAATTATTTGTTGCGTTTTAGTTAATTTCTTTAGTTTGTCAATTTTAATTCTTAATTTATAAGCTTTAATATAAATTTGATTTACCCCCCAAAGAGTAGCTTTTTAGGAGTGTCTTGGTAATATTAGATCAGTTAGATTTTGATTTTTAGTGTGGTTATAATTTTCAGATTTAATTTCTATTCTGTTTTGCCATTTATTTACCGGTTTGTTAGAAATTAGGTTAAAAATAGTTCCTTTTGTGTTTTTTCATGTTTTAATCCATTTTAGGGTTTATATAGTGTTTTATTCTGCCTCTATTTAATTGCGAAATTTTTAGAAATTATTTAATAATTTTTTCAGAATTATTTTGTGAATGGGATATGTGCAGATTTTTATTTTAATAAATCTGAAAATTATGTTTTTAATTTTTATTTTATGTTTTTAGGGCTTTATTAAGTCTAGAAAATTATATCCTGAAATTTGGGCAATTTTTTTATTTATTTTTGTATTTATATTAGTGCAATTTATTCTTTCTCTAATTTCAGATTTTATTTTCTGTTTTTTTTTTCTGTAGTTAATTTTCTATTTTAATTTTTCTGTAGTTAATTTTACATATAATTTTGGAGTTATAAAGTTATAAACTTGTAGATTATTAATTTGGATTACTTTTTATAATTTTTAATATTAATTTTTTGCTTGTTATTTTCTGTGTTAATGTTCAATCTAATATTGTGTTATTATTTCTGTTTTTATTTTTCAGATTATTTAGGATAGCTATTTCCTGTTTTATTTCCTAAATTAAATTTAGAATATTTAGGAGTAATGTTAAGCATTTTGCTAGATTTGTACTTATTAAATTTGATTTATTTTAGTGATATAAAGAGAAGTTATAATAAATTAGAGTAGTAAAATCATTTAGAATTAAACTAGTTTATTATCATAATATTTCCTCGTGAGATCGATCCTACTTTCCTATGCTATAAATATTATTTATAAATCAAAGTAGTGGTTTAATTTATACCTTTATGACAAGCTCTACAATACTATAAATGCTAAAATGGGTAGACTGCTCACAATTGATGAAATAGAAAACTCTTCAATTTGGTGCACTCCCTCCAAAAATGCACACCTCTTCAGTATTTTCAATTTTAAACTTCTTGGAAGCCGCCCACACCTACCCACGTTTGCAATTGCCCATTCATCCCTCAACCTTAGCAGTTACATTAATACTATAACACTCCATCCTAAACCTGTGATTGAAAAAAAAAAAAAAAAACAGAATCCTATGATTATAGGAATCCCACCGGTAGTTATATCAATACTATGGCACTCTATCCTAAACCCGTGTTGAAAAAAAAAATAATAATAACACAACTTCCCAACCTCACACATCCCTCAATTGCAGTTGCATGATTATAGAAATCCCATGATTGTAGGAATGCCACCAGCAGTGAAGCTGCTTTTTAGCAATTGCAGTCCCACGTAATTAAATTTAACAACAAAAAAAAAAACACAAGATTGCATCACCCGATCATATTAAAAAAATTACAAAATTAGCACAACTTCCCAACCTCACACACATCCCTCAATTGCAGTCGCATCCCCCCACTCTTGAACGATTAGGAGAATTTCATTGCACAGGGCTAGCTTCACATCCCTATCGCTGCAAATCTGAAGGAATTACTCTGTAACCTCACGAAATTATTCTTTCTCTCAATCCACTGCAAATTTCTTTCGCAACCTGATTATTAGCATTCAAAGGTAACAACTTCATACTGTGCAACATTGCAGTTAAGTGAGCTATATTATAGGTGGGAATGAACATTACTATGCTGCCGTCAAAATTGACAATGACATGCGGTGTTGTCGCATATCTAAAGTTCATCAGATTGCTTGCTAATCTTGCTCACTCGACAACAAGGTACCCACATCTTACCTTTTGTCTTCAGATACCCAATATGCATACAAACTTTTTTCATGTATTCCTTCATTGTTATGACTGAATTCAAGCATAGATCAGCTTGCACTCTAAACATACAACACAAGATAGATTTTTCTTTTTTTCCCCCCCTAAAGCATACAAAACCTAAAATTAAATGTACATCATTCACGACTTACAATTACAATAAAGATTTTAAAATGTTTCAATTAAAATCACCATCATAAGGATATGCTTCTAACTCTACGAAAATACACCGTGAGGAAGATAGACAGACAAATAGAGAGATTAGGGCATGTTCAATGATTTCTTAAATGATTACGGCTTGTTTAGTTTACATATTAAACCAATAGTTGTGGTGCACTTCTGCACAAAAGCTTAGAAATATGACTGCATACACAAA
Source organism: Carnegiea gigantea (assembly GCA_029747015.1). NCBI lineage: Eukaryota > Viridiplantae > Streptophyta > Magnoliopsida > Caryophyllales > Cactaceae > Carnegiea > Carnegiea gigantea. The sequence continues at coordinate 388,971 of JAKOGI010000423.1, forward strand.
AACAAATGAAAAATATAACAAGAAATTGAAAAGACGATTTTGTAGCTGGACGACGGTAATACGAATGTAACCTCTCACATGAAGTTGTGTTCATGGACTTGCATCATGCTTAGCCACATATTAACCTTCCCTTATGCATAAGAAGTAGTAAAGACTAAATATAAATATAGTAACTACTAACTACCACAAATTGGTGAATAGCAAAATGAGACAGTCGCAGATTATTTAAGGTATGGAAGAAAATCTTCAGTTTGTTGAAAGCACATAGGAGAGGAACCCAAGAAAACACATTATTAACAACATATATTCAACTCCATCATTTCTGTCTAGATTTCCAGAACATTGAAGACATTTAGGGAACTCAAAGCCATAATATTATCACTAAGGGAACCACAAAGTGAAGGCCCAGATTGCTTAGTTAAGGTAACAAAATATAATGGGTCAAGGACATACAAAGGAGTAGAACAAATTGAGTACCATGTTCATCAAAGCTAGGGGGCTGGAAGAATGGAAAAAACACTGTAAATCTCTATATGGACTCCAAGCAGAAGCTTAATGAAAGGTAAAGGCGCTTAACAGCGTACCTTGATTGGACTTTTGAATCATGGGAATGATCTCCATGTAACATGCACCAGAGCACATAGATGATAAGCATATCACTTCAATGACATTAAAGCTGCGGGGTGGTTATCAGCACAGGAAAGTCACCAGTGAGGAATAAGGACAACTTAAGAAAATTGACGTGAACAGAATTCCGAAAAGATATTTATGAGCCTTTCTCTAGAAATGAACACATAGATTAAGCCACAGAGAGAAGCTTCAAAATCAATTTCCATCTTCAAAGCCCTTTCAGGATTGAAGTTTCAAAGTGAGCCCCCTCTGTGTTGCATGAGGTTAGACAAAAATATGGAAAAAAAATCAATAAACAATTCACTGTAATCTAAGCAAGTGTGCTTTCGGATTTTAGTAAGTTAAAGAATGGAAGCAATGCTCTGATAAGAGATTAAAGAGGAGGAAAGCAAAAAAGGCACCTTCAGGCCCCCAGAGTCAGAATCCATTACCTGAGAAAAACAAAACCAAAGTCTAAAGAATAACTGAAAATCAACTGTACATGCTTACCGAGTCAGTCATTGCTTCTAATCGCCCCATTCACCACTCCTATTTCCAATCAAGATAAAGTTAAAATATACTATCTTAATATAAAGAACATCTCCACATCCCAAATATGAACTTCATTCCTAATGACTGAATACTTATAAGAGGCCGCAGAGATATGTATTAGAAGAGAGTACAACTTAAATTGTCCCTCTACTAGGCAAGCAAAAAGCAGTCTTCTCAGAAAGCCCTGGGCAGCATTTTGAGAACAAAAGCCTAAAGATAATTTCAAGAGTTTTTGGATACCAAAGACATGTATTAGAAAAGTAGTAGTTAAGTACACTAGAGGAGGAAATATAACACTCCCTAAAGATGGGTCGATTGCTCACAATTGAGGATAAGTAAGAGTTGAGATCGTTCGGTGCCATGGTTTTGATCATTAAAAGTAGACCAGAAACACGACTCTCTCTCTCTCTCTCTCTCTCTAGCTGCTCCCTCTCTGTTTTGATTGCAGAACGCATAGAACGGTCGTCTGGAACAGCCCAAGCCGCTCGCCGGCGACACCCAGGATACCGGAGCCGGTTCCTCAACGGCAAGATTCGTCGGCTTCAGGCGATTTTTGTTGCCGAAGAGAGTGCCTGGGGTAGGTCTTCGATTTCTCTTGTATTTTGTTCCTTTGCTCTGTTACTTCTGTTTCGAGCACCCCCTTTTTTGGCCCGTGTTGCTGCATTTTTGCCTTGAACCGATCGTCCCTGAGCTATGACAGCCACCAGGCCATATTAGAAAGTTCGATTGCACTTTCCTACCCTTGAAGAAATTGGCTTGTTCTTGAATCCTGTCGATTTTGCTGATAAATTTTGACCCTTTTTCGGCTTCTTTTCGACTTCTTACTTTGGTATTGGAATCTGTATATTGAAATCTATAACTGAAGTTGTTTACGCTTAATTAGAAGGTTTTTCACTTTGAAAGAGCTGCCATTTTTTTTTTTTACTTCGTTTTAGTGTGGCAAGCCTTTTGGGTTTTTACTTCGGCTATTAGTCTTTTTCTTGTTTGGGATCTGTTGCTCTTTTTGAAAATTTGAGTCAACTGTAAGGGGTAGGGCAAGATCGGCTGCTTCTGCATTTGCTTCCATCAATTTGTGTTGACAGAGCAACTGCTGGGCATAAGCTTTGTTCTCGTCACAATTGGGTTGTTGTGCACTCCACTGGACTTGGCATTTTTCGACCCGGACCTTTATTTCCTTAGCGTTGGTTGCTTTTAGCATTACTTGTTTATTTTCCCAGAGGTTCAGTCAGCTCGCTGTGTGCTGATTGTATGCTTTCGCTAGTTTTCCTTGGTGTTATTATCCCCAATTTTTTCGTCGTGGTCTATTTGTACGCTGTGCTGAATCATCTTTGGCGGGAAGTTGTGGAGCCTTCTTTGGTGTTATTTTCCCAGGAATCGTCTATGTTTTGGTGTCAAGTGCTTTGTTGTTTAGAATTTGTTGTATTGAATTTGTAGTGTTTTTAGCTGCCTTTTTGGTTTTTGTAGTGTTTTGGTATTGCACGCTGCTAGTACTCGTGTTGGTCTGCTGCATTCTTCGTTCTAGTTCAAGTGCTGAATTCTTTGGTTTTAGCATTCCTTTTATTATTATTTTCTGCGTTCTTTCAGGAGCGCTCTTTGGGTTACTATCCTTTGTGGCTAGGTGAGTTTCTTTTTATCATTAGTAGTATTGGTTTTTAGTAGTAGCTTTCCTGTTCGTACTAGCTCTGTTTGGTTGTTTGTAGTTGATCATGGCTTTCCCGGGTGTCCTGTGTTGGCAGTTGGCTAGGGTGTGGGCTGTTCTCGTAAGCGTCTGCTTCTGTGGCGAGTCATGTAGCTGTTTCAGCCTATCCTCCGGGGAGTCTTGGGGTTAGGAAGGATTTAGGGTTGCAGAAGGTGCGCCTAGCGTCCTGGAATATTGGGTCTCTCACGGGTAAGTCGATAGAATTAGTTAAGGCTTTGCGTAGGTGTAAGATTAGTATAGCTTGCGTTCAGGAGACGAAGTGGGTTGGGGCTAAAGTTAGAGAGATTGATGGGTATAAACTGTGGTACTCGGGATCAACTAAGGCGAAGAATGGAGTTGTCATCTTGGTTGTGAAGGAGCTGGCGGACCAGGTGGTCGAAGTGAGGCGCAAGAGCGATCGTATTATGGCCATTAAGGTTTTGATGGGTTCAGTTTTTGTGAACGTGGTGAGTGTGTATGCACCTGAAGTAGGCCTGCCGGAGGAAACTAAGAAGCTCTTCTGGGAGGACCTAGACGAGGTCATACAAGAGGTCCCTCGGAGCGAGAAACTATTCATAGGAGGAGACTTTAACGGCCACATCGGTGCGGAGGCAGCGGGTTACGATGGGGTCCACGGGGGCTTTGGTTTTGGAGAGAGAAACGCAGGAGGGGTCTCCGTGTTAGACTTTGCGGTGGCCTTTAATTTATTGGTGGTCAACTCCGTTTTCAAGAAGAAGGAGGACCAC